>VDFB02063480.1:0-12279 GCA_007258455.2 Sequoia sempervirens | reverse complement strand
TGTCATCCTAGGAGAAACCTTTTACTATAGGAGCATAGAAGGAACCCTATTACAATGTCTAAATGCTGAGGATACATTGACCACCTTAACCGAGGTGCATAACGGCATAGTGGTTCACACTCAATTGGTATGACCTTGGCCAAGAAATTGTTGAGGATGGGGTATTATTGGCCTACTATGGAAAGAGAAGCACATGACTATGTCAGAAGGTATCTACAATGTCAGTAGCATGGGGACCTCATCCATGCACCAACTCAAGAGCTTCATTCTATTGTCACACCATGGCCCTTTTCATAGTGGGGGCTTGATCTCATTGGAAAAATCACCCCTACCTCATCTAGTGGCCACAAGTTTATCATTACCTCCACTAAGTACTTCCCAAAGTGGGTGGAAGCCATACCAATGACATACATTACTAGAAAGAAGATATCAAAGTTCATCTTGAACTACTTAATATGCCGCTACGGTGTCCCACAAGCCATTATCTTAGATAATGGGACACCATTTAAAAATTAGGATATATGTGACATATGCTACAAATTCAAAATCCAACATCACTTTTCTACTCCATATTATCCCCAAGACAATGGCCAGGTAGAAGCCACCAACAAGACCATTCTAAAACTCCTCAAGAAAATGGTCAATGAAGCTAGCTGTGATTGGCATCTCCAATTGAATCCTTCCCTTTGGGCCTATTGAACCAATATCCACACACCCATAGGTGCCACCCCCTTCTCCCTGGTCTATGGATTAGAAGCCATATTACCCATCGTGATCGAGGTCCCATCATTAAGAATATCACTGCAAAATCTCATCACAAATGAAGAGTATCGGGTATCAATACTGAATGAGCTAGAACTGCTAGATGAACGATGAATGGAGGCATTAAACCACCTATAGGTGTATCAGAACTAACTCAAGCAGAACTATAACAAGAAGATTAGGAACAGGACCTTCCAAGTCGGAGAACTTGTACTAAAGAAGAACCAGAAGAACGTCCCAAATCCAAACAGAAAAGGAAAATTTGAGCCCAAATGATTGGGGCCATTTTTCATCACAACAAGCTATAAGTCAGGAAAATATTAGTTATCAACACCTGAAGGGGAACCTCTACAGGAGCCCATGAATAGCTCCCATCTCAAAAAGTTTTATGCCTAAAAATCTTTCAAGGTATAGAACCAAAAAATCAAAAAATCAAAAAATGTCCTAAAAAATGGTTACCATGATGAAAACTTTGTAAAAAGGAATATTGGTGACAACAAAAAAATCAAAAAAGCAAAAAAATCCAAAAAAATTAGAAAAAGGATGAAAAACAGTAAAAAGAGAAAAATCGTCCTCTAGTGAAAACCACTTTGGTGGCGCTTTGGGCAGGTACCTTGGTGAAAACCTAAAAAATAGATGCCTTGTGTAAATAGGCACTTTCCATCCACCAAGATCTTAATGACTTGTTCTACATCATCCATTTGTCACGCTTCCATCATCCATCACATTCCATCATCCGTTCGGCATCTGCATCATAGCTTGGTCCTTTGTTCGTGTCATGATCCCTCCTAGTACTACTCGACCTATTCTTAAGGTCAATTTTATTAGAGTAGTCTATTGTTTCATGTTGGGGGCATGTTCTCATTGGATTAGATCTATGTATGTTCTTGAAATCCCAAAATCAGAAAATCCAAAAACATTAGAAAATCAAAAAATCCAAAAAAAATCCAAAAATAAAAAAATCCAAAAAACATCCAAAAAAAATCAAAAAATCAAAAAATCCAAAAACATTCCAGCATATCAAAACCAAAAATAAAATTCACCAAAAAAGCCTAAACAGGCTGTTCCTGTCAAACTTATTATGACATCTCTGGAGCGAATCAAGCAATATTCTGATCATCCCCCCGAGACACTAGCCAGTCCCTTTAGGAGTCCACTACAAACTAATCCATTTAGAATCAGTATCTCACCAAGAATCGAAGTCCGGTGGGTCAACTTAACTATGTGGTCTCCGTGATGTATAATGTAGGCAAGGCTAATCTATTAGAATCCCCAGCCCCTGGTAGATAGGTCTTAGGTTAAGTCTTGGTCAAAAAATCTCAGAACTTCCCTTGTAAACATTTGAAATTTTGAAAATCAAAAACATTTGCAAAATCCCAAAAATAATTAAAAGGCTCAAAAACAAAATTTCAAAATATTTCGTTAAAAAATTTTAAAAAAAAAAATCCAAATATTTGAAAAATCCATTTTGTCTCTTAATCTCTTTTCAATTCGCAATAAACATCACTACAATAAAAAAAAATTGTCATCCTCAACCTTTTGTAAAATAGTCGGAAAACAAGTCTAGTAGGTTAAGAGTAAAACTCAAAATGTCAAAGTCTCGAGTCTAGACTATTGATCACACTGACCAACACTGAGATCAATGGATCAGAATTCCACTAACATGTCCGAGATGTCTCCACTGTCAATTTGGCCCCAAAAAAAACCTTGCCAGTGGTATTGAAGAACATTAGCCTGTTTGTTTACTTTATCTTTGTCGTTTGACTTATCCTTTTGCGCTCATTTCAATGACCTCTTGATGATGTCCCAAACAAAGGGATTTAAAGAGAGAAATGGGGCAATGATCATGATCCTTTTATCTGTTGTACTTTTTGGATATTCTTGTAATATAACTTGGATATGCGTGCTTTGCTTGGTTTGTAGGGAAGATGTTTTAGGTTTCTTGTTGACCACATAGGAAGGATTGCTTTTCTATGTTTTGGTCTAGGATGTCTGAAATATTTGAACTGCATTCTGAATGAGGTTTCGTATGCCAGGGGTGAACAAGAATACTCCTATATGATTTTCGAGTCAATGTCCATCACACTAGGTGCAACGCCATCCTAGTTCTTTATACCTTGATGCATCGTACCTCGTGTGTAATCAAACATAAGGTAATTGGCCCTTTTAAAAATCCCAACTCCTCGGAAAATAATAATAATAATCATCATCATCATCATCATCTTGTGTCTTGTTGGAATCTCTTGCTTTCTTATATCTCCTTTTCCACGCTAACATGGTACCATGATAGTTAATCACAAATCATTATCATTGTTGCATTCATCCTGCATCCACAAACCGTCAGCATATTGCATTTTTCATATCATATCACATAGAAAGTATTAATCATACCACATGCATTTCATCTCCATCATTGCATAATATAGATTGGTTATTCTAAGCATCTCATGAAACATAACATTTCATTCATTACATAGTCATCCCATACAACCCATATCACGTATATCAAAAGCATCCATTGCATAATCATACGAGCATGTCATATACATAAGCAATAGTAATGATCCATATACATCATATATCAAAGCATCTATTTGCATATTGTAAACATCATATAATAACACATACATTATTACATAAAGCATTATTTCATACATCATACATCATCACATCATATTGCCATCATAACATCATAAGTGCATATCATACATAAGAAAATTACATACATCTTATCATCCATTAGGTGAATAATATAGATCTGTTAGTCTAAGCATTTGCATGTCATAACATTTTGCATACATCATAAAAAGTACATAAGAAAAGGTATTGAAAAAGAAATGCATCCATAAAACATCATCACATAAGCATCATATAGTATCATCATCATAGAATCATAACATAGAACATCATTACATCACATTGCACAACATATAGAAATAAGATCCATCCATAAAGCATAAAGTAGAATAGGAAACATCATATCGGTTAAACATCATCTCATCTCATATATCATCAAAATAAATAGACGGTCATGGTACAAAAGAATTAGATCAAGTGTGTATCAAATGCATATAGTAAAAGGGCCCACTAGGCTATCAAAAAAGAGCCCATGGTGCACAAAATAATCCTGTCTCTAATCAAAACTGGGGCTAGCCCTACTGGCTGCTACCCTAAACACCTGCTCTCTCCCCATGCTCCTTTGTGGGTCTGTGGCCTGTCATCTGTGAAAATTCTGGGACTCGAGCTGCTCTCGGCATGGCCTAATGATAGTGCATCCTGTAATAATCAGCCTCTTGGATGGCCTCCCTATATGATCAAAGTGGTACCATGCTCCAGGAGGAGGATGCAGACATGCTCTCAATCTATTGTCGTCTACCCATCTCTGCTATTGCCTGTCTCTGCTGGACCACCTGGTCCCACTCGGCCTGTAACTAATCCCTCTCAACTATAAGTACCTATATATGTGCCTCTAGCTAGAGTATCTAACCATCCCTGGGCTCTAGTTGTAAATTGGTTGCACGGGTGGTTGATCATGGCCCCCCCATCTCTAGGTGGTGTCGGAACCCTATCCTGGTGCCCATCCTGTCATCCCAAGTCCAGATCCTATCTGGGGACATCCTATCTCTGTTGGTCCACCTATGGATCTGGGTGTGGTTTATCATGGGGTCCCTTGTCCTGATCTGGTTGATCTAGTGGTGGTCCTCCCCCTCCTTGGTCCCGGCCTCGGCCCCTCTTTGGCCCTGCCTTGGCCTCCCCTCAGCTTCTTAGCCCCACGGTAGATGACAAAAAACAGCACTCAGAATCTGAGGTGGTATGAACTAATCTCTCAGAGGTCTATGTAGTCCTCAGTACTGGGCTCACTCTCACCCAGGCACATGGTCTCTGCCACTAACTATATAAAAAATCTACACTACCTTTGTGTGTGGGAAGGCATGTATTGGCCCTAAGAGCTTCCCAGCTCATCGTGACTGTGGGCCATAGCAACATATCACTAACTCATCCGGGCTCAATCCTTTGTGAGCTCTTTGTCCCATTCCTGTACTCTACCAGAAAATAATCTCAAGCATTTTCAGGTAGTTTCTAATTGCAGATCATCCTGGCTCATGAGCCAAAAGAGTTTATTTACACTGCCAGACGTATGTGGGCCATCCAAGGTATGGCCGCCAAGTGAAGGATCACATGTCATCTAGAACTCTCCTCCAATGAGGAATCCCATGTTGTCCTATATGTGTAAATGAGACACCTCTATATCACTAGACAACTGGATCATCTAGCTCCATATCAACTGGAATGACTCTCAGGCGAAGCACAGTCATGTGCTCCCAGGCCCATATATGGAGTTTGACTCCAACCCCAATAGCTCGGTCGTCAAGTTATAAAAACTCATGAAGATATTTGTATAAAGAGGCCAATAGAATTGGCCCCCACGCAAAGAATACTCGTCTCTAAACCATGTGCTACCAAGCGAGTCCCCATCCAGGACTGAAGTATCGGCCCCACCGATCTAGTGCGACAAGACCTAATATGATGGCTACAATAACTAATCAAAAGGGTGACACTGTGAGCCTATAACTCTCTAACTCGATTTGACCCTCGCAAGAGACTAGCTTGTCAAGACCCATAATGTCATTGCAAGCCTCCCTCCTGGCATCCACATCATAAATCACGCACTCCATGAATGGGAAATCTATGAATCCACCAAATGTCCTCTAGTGTGACTGTCACCTCTCCTGTCGAGAGATGGAAAGAGGATGTCTCGTTGTGCCATCTCTCAATGAGTGCTATCATAATACCCAAGTGTGTCCTTACGGGTGGTGCGTAAGCAATCTACCATAATCTGATCACCCCTAGATGCTCCTGCTCTCACTTAGGCATGCCTTGCAAAATGTCAAAAAGTACTCGAGACCTATGCTCATGTGAGTGAAGTATTGGCACCTCTTACATCAGAAAGGTCACCACGTCAGAATTAATCAAAAATCATGATCCCGCCTAATCTCGGCATACCCCAAACAACTTGTGTGTCACTATTTGTGGGTGGGGCACAGTTTAAAAGTTTCAAACTAAGCTGCTAGGAGCGTTTGGCCCTCAAACTTCATGGTGGAATCATAGTTTGAGGTGCAGTCCAATTTAGCCCTAAACCCTAATTTGTAAAAAGGCCCATCGCAGTGCACTCTTCACATGTGGCCTTGTTTGGAGTTTAAACCCTAATTCCAAACTACACCACAACCTCACTACTCATGACTACGATGCAGTTTGAGACCATGCGACATTGAAAGAGCCTTTCCAACAGTGCTATATTGGACCACTCTTAAAGGACCTAAATCCTAGGCTAATAAAAATTGAAAAATGAGGTCAGGTCAAGTTGACTCACCGGTGGTCCAGTGTCAGGTAGCCTCTGGTGTGTGCATGCTCGGTCCATGATGTGTTAGGGGAGCTATCATTGTGCCATCTCGCGAAGGGGTCAAAGCTCAAATCACAGAAATCTCTAAAGGCTAAATGTACAAATGAATTGGAAATGGCCCCTCAAAGCCTATTTAAGCCTGAAAGATAGGGTTTTTTCACCCCATTTAGCCATCCTATTTGGGTTTTGACCCCCCGAGCCTGTTTTTCCCATTTGTGGGCCATTTTGCATCATTTTGGCATGTTTTTCACCCTCTGGAGCCTTTATGGACCTGTTGGGCACCTTGTCCTCTTTTTTCATGAGATCACCCAAAAAAGTTGGAATTTTCATCCGATCTCTCGAGGCGGCAGTATATCGGCATAATTCGTCTATCAGGATAGCAATGGAGCAACTTTGAAAATCGGATTTTTTTTGAATTCTAATCAAGACATTTTATTCTTTGAAACAACGTAGCAGGTACTTTACTTCAAAGAGGGGCAAAATGTAGACATGGAAAATATACCAATACACTTGATCTTGATTTACTAACAACGTTTCATCCTGAATCACCTTCTCAGCTTATCATCACTATTTGTCCCTTAATTAAATAAATAAATTTATCTAATTAAGTCATTCTCTCTTGTTAATTAAATAAATCAATTTGATCTAATTAATTCTATGTTTCTATTTAATTAAATACTTCATTTTATTTGATTAAATCTCTAATGTCATCTTATTAAATTAAATAAATTAAACCTTGTTTAATTTAATCTAACATCATCCCCTTTAGTTAAATAAATCAAAAAATTTATTTAACTAAGTCGAAATCATTTTCCTCTCAACTTTGATTTATTTAAATCCTAAAATCTAAGTCAAAATTGTCAAATCACCTAACCTCCCCTTATTTAATCAAATTCTGATTAAATCTAATTGTAATCCATGTCCCATCCTCTAGCTTTTGCCACTTGCACAAATACATTTAATTAATTTATTAAATCCCTATTTTCTCTCAACTTGGCTTCTTTAGGGGAATATTCCTCCAAGTTTGAAAATTCCTCCAAGTGGATTTGTCCTTCCAACAAGACATTCATTCCCTCTTACATGTCCTTGTGCATTGAGCCAAGTGGCATTTAATTCATTATTTTTCCCTCTTGCATGTCATTTCATGATTTTCAAATTCCACCTAATTTCATTTATTGTGCACATTCCTCAAAATGTGCTCAAGCTTCCTCCATTCACATCTTGACAAGTGACACTTTCCCATTGGGTGTTGAATGATCCCACATTGCTCCATTTCGCTCATTCCTCCATCTTGTCTTTCTATAAATAAGAGGCTTCTCTCCTCATTTTGATTGTCCACAATTTGAGCAAGTCTACTATACTCAATTTCATCCTCAAGCATATCTATTTTCATCCATTTTATCAAGATCTTAACTAGGTTATGCAGATTTTTCATCATGGAGCTCAACTGAATTTTCACCAAAGTGGATCACTCATCAACATTGCATCATAGGAGTTGGGAAAGGGCCAATTTCCACATCAAATTGGCACCAATTCCCCCATGGGATCAAGATTTTTCTTTGCATTGAATAGGATTTGATATCTTTTGTTTATGTTTTCTTATGTTCTTCATCTCATTTCTTGTTCTTTTCAATTTAAATGGATTTCATGGAGAATCTTGATACTAACTTGCATTTGATCTAATATAGTGTTTGTTTCTTGTGTTTATTTAGGTCGAGGATTAGGGGTCTACAATTTCAATATCACACTTGTGTAGGTAGTGGTGCTCATAGATTTTTACCCACTACAAACCTTATATTTAGAAGCCTATGAGCCATGTGTAGACTATCTTCTCTTAATGTTGCAATGTGACACGATCAACACATGAAGTTACTTGCTATGTACCAATCTTTGTTGAGGTGAAAAAACCCCATCATCAGGAAATTTTCCTTATAAGGTAAGAGGTTTCAAGGTGGTACATGACTTTGGCATAATCTAGTTGTCCATTCATTGTGATGTATTTTATCAACAGGCCCACTTTTAGAAGATAATATTGATTTACCACTAAAAATAGGTTGTGCTTTATGGAATTTTTTTATAATGAATAGCATTGTGATACCAATTAGTGTGGTCTTGTGGAAGAATAACACACGAAATACATCTAAAATACCAATTGATTTAGTTTACATGTTGTTTACTATATTTTATCATATCAAAAAAATTCAAACACCTAGGAAAATTTGTACATGTCAAAAGATCCCCTAATAGATCGACGCTTTTGTCTAGATATTGTGATGCCTTTGTGCAAACTGATGCTTCTATTTTTGTTAAAATAATTCTTTTGTTTGGATATCAATTCCTTTGTACATCTCAATATTTTTTTCAAGGTAAACAGACATTTACAAATTGATGCCCTTGTTTTGATAGTCTAACACTTCTATCAAAAATTCAATGCTTTTGTAAATACTTCAATGCTATTGTAGTGAAAAGTTTGATGATTTTGTATAAAACTAAAAATAGAAAACTTCAAAACATTTCTATAATTTTCATTTGGTCAACAACCACTCAATTACTTGAAATTAATGCAAAACATATGTTTGTTCACTTGTATCAATTAGCATAACAACAAACAAATCCTTGTTCACTATCACTTTGAGCTTGTCAAAACACTCTCTATGTTGTCATTGGGATCAACTCAACAAACATAAAACATCAACTTTACCATCAAAACATTCCATTTCAAATAAAAATTTAATATTTTGACATAAATCATTTTGACACAATTTTTCATCCTCGCACCTACTTTGGCTTTATGCTTGAAAATAATTTCTTTTCAAGTATTTGGTTGAGTTAGTAAACATCATTATGGGAAAACTTACTTTGGACTCATGAGTCTACTTCTAAGGTTTGTGAGTTCATCATCCTCAAATACATCCAAAAACCTAGTCTAAACTTTATCAAAGTTGAAATTTTCATATCCTCCATCCATCCACACAATCATTCAACATTAGTCTTAAACCTATCAAAGTGGCATTATTATCAAAACTTGATGCAACCAAAACATTTCAAAAAATATATTTGCATCCCACATCTCCTCAAGTTGATACAAATTTTATGGTTACAACAAGGTCTCAACATAAAATGAACAAGGAAATAAATCCTAGTGGATCAAATGTACCTACCACGAGTGCTACTAAACAAAGTCTAGGGATTCTCGATTTTGATCCTAAAGGTTTCACAACTCCAAAGAAAACTCAAGCACCAACTCAACCATCCCAAGGTGAAATGGTTCAAATAGAAGACATCACCAATAAGCCTTGAGAGTAAAAATCCTAGTGGCTCAAATGTACCTACCACAACAAGTGCTACTAAAAAAAGTCTAGGGATTCCCAGTTTTGATTCTAAAGGTTTCACAACTCAAAGAAAACTCAAGCATTGAATCAGCCATCTCAAGGTGAAATGGTTCACATAGAAGACATCATCAACAAGTTTCAATAATTTACTCCTAAATAGTTACTAGAGATACAACAAGATCCAACTCTTACTCACATCATAAACACCATGTTAAATCTTGACCCAAATCAGTACATGCTTAAAATTCTACAAGGTGGTGAAAAACTTCCCACAAAGTTTGGTGTGAACACACTAAAGGAAAAATCCTTTTCACACATAACATCCATGTATCATCCTCCTCAAAGTGAACCCTTGGTTCACAATGCCATACAACAAATGCCAAAGCCATCCTCATCAAATGTACCAAGTCAACCAATGGTTAGTATGATAGGAATAGTATTCAACAAACCTTGCATGTCAACATGGAAACCAATTGGGTCATCACCAAAATCTAGGGAATTTCACAAATTTAGGTGCTCAAAACACCAACATTCAATTCTCACAACACCAACATCCTACCAATATTCAATTCTCACAACACCAACATCCCACGAACATTCAATTCTCACAACATTAACACCCCACCAACATTCAATTCTCACAACACCAACATCCCACATACATTCAATGCTAGAAACATTGACATGAAAAACTATCCAAGATGAATTTTCCTTCATAAAACGTGCACACAAATATCCCTAATATGCAACAACCACAATAAAAAATCATGCAAAAACCCCAAAAAAATCCATCCATCAAAGATCTCCTCAACAACAACATCAAAACACACAACATCAAGGTCAAGTCTCACAAAATCAATAGCCTTAAAATCAACAATATCAACCCCAAAATTAGAAACATCAATCCCAAAATCAACAACATCAATCCTAATATCAACAAGATCAATTTCCACAATATTGAAATCCCCAACATCAAAATCAAAAATCTCAACAACATCAAACACAAAGCCAACATCAAGGTCAACATCAAAACAAAATCTTACCACCATAACAACATCAACCATCCTCTCACAATACCATTTTACAAAATCAATACATCCCACAACATCAACATCATCAACACATAGCATCACAAAAAATTCCACCATCACAACACCAAGTCCCATCTCCTCAACAACAATAAAGTATTGCTCAACAAAAATCCATAGCTCAACAAAAAGTATTGCTCAACAACAAATTATTTCCCAATAACAATAAATGTAATCACAAATACAAGCCCAACAACAACAATATGCATAACAACAATTGCTTGCACAATAACATCAATAAAACTTGCAATATAATACTCAAAATTATAAATACACAAACTCTCAATCAAATATCACACCTCAACATCAATATGGAGCATACAATACACCACCACCACCTCCACCATCTACAAACTCACAATATCAAGCAAATCTATCATACAACCCATATAACACAAAAAAATACAAATACACCTTCATATCAAAATCCAATGTATAACTCATCTATCATCCCACAATACAACATTTATGCTCGACCACCAAAAAATCCTCCTTTGGAAATATCTTCCCAAATCCCAACACTAACACAAAAAATATAGGACATACAAATGGGAAAGACCAAAAATTTATATGCAGTTCAAGATCCATGCCCATATCTGTTCAATCAAAACATCACAATGATATTGTTTCCTCTGAACTTCAACATACCAAAGTTCAACAAATACAAAGCATTTGGAAATATTGAGGAACACATTAGAGAGTTTTACATCACAATAATGGAAGTTTTATACAATGATTTCCACCTAATGCCTCTCTTCGATAGAAGTTTGGGAGGGCAAGCCATAAAATGGTTCTCACACTTACCCCAAGGAATCAAAACTTTCCAAGAAATAATAGATTAATTTGTAATAGACTTTTACTACAATATTGACACAAAAACAACCTTGGAGGAACTATACACCCTTAAATAGAACAAGGGAGAAGCCTAAGTTGCATCCTTCTTACAAAGATGGAGACATAAGGCAAGAAAATGTAAACGGCCTATGTCTGAGAAACAACAAGTGGAAATCATTGTAGGAAACTTAGACATGGATTTATCCTTCTAACTAAGAATGCAATATGTAACTACATTTGAAGAACTCATATCCAAATGGATTAACATTTATAGGGCCCTAATTGCTATGGGAGCATTAAATATTTACAAATATAATCGCCAACTGTTTAGCTCCAATGAAAAACCCCATATATGATCTGGGTGGGTACAAAAAGTTGTCGCCGGGGGGGGAATGTGGCCAATTTTTTTTAAAAAAATTGAAAATCCATAATGTGAGCATGTTATAACACACTCGTGTTATAATGCTAGTGTGTTATGAGTTGTTATTTTAAAACAAGCAAATCAAATTCATTTTTACACTATCACATTTCCTCCATCCAAAACTTGTAAACCCTTCCAAGGCGCGCTTGTGTTGTGGAGGCCCAAAATTTATCAGTTTCTTCACTAAATCTTTGCTATTTCTTTGCCAAAATTCCTCCACGTGGATGGGGAGCTCAAAGGAGCAAGCTTTTTTTTTTGTGAATTTTTTGTTAAATAGGTAGATTTAATATGTTTTTAATGTTAATTTATTTAATTTTTAGGAGTTGAAATTCCACCTAATTTTCTTCCTCAAAATCCTTCTCCTCATGAAAAACCACACCAATAAAATCCTGATGAACAACCACAACAAAAAACTCCTCCAACAATTCCTCAATGTCCTCC
>VDFB02063479.1:205075-278025 GCA_007258455.2 Sequoia sempervirens | reverse complement strand
AATGAGAACATCCATAAGATCATGCAATGTTGTCTTTTATTGCTGCAAATGTCTTTTACACCAGCTCTCCAACCATTTACAAATGAGGGGGAGACCCCTATTTATAGTTTTCCAAAGCCCAAATGAATGGCTAGGATTGAGTTACATTGTGTGGCTTAGATTTGATTACATTAGGGCTTCACCTACCCCACAATATTCAACAATTTAAAATACAACTTTTGTCTTTTCCATATTTTGTCTTTTAGTGCCCAGGTGCTATAGTAATTTTGTCCTCTTGCCGATTTCCCTTTTATTGTAGCTGAAACTGCCTGAAAGCTGCCTTCTTCCCCATTGAATTCCTTGGCATAGGCCCACTTCTAATGCCAACTCTATTGATGGGTGCTATGAAGAAAGGGTGGGCATAAAATGAATGGTGACAGGAGCTATACGTTTTTCCTTGTTCAACTTTCTCAATGGGTCTCCCTGACAGACCCGCGATAGGCTTCTTGAATCTTGCATACATGAAGTGTCGTAAGTGCATTCATACACAAATCAAGGCAAACATTAGTCAAACCTTGCAAAATCCTTGTTAGATCCACCTGCGCATAATTGAAAGATCATAATATTCATCACTGTTCCACATTGGAGCTCATTTGGACCATAAACATTAATGCGTGCTTAGGGGTGCGAGCACCATAGGGCGGAAGGACGGCAGACGACGGGCAAAGGAATGATGGCCTATAAAATGGCCACAGAGGGACAAAGTCCTGGAAACGGTCATGGAGGGATGGAGTCTGAGAAACAACCATAGAGGGATGGAGTCCCAAAAACAACTATAGAGGGACGAAGTCTCAAAAAATGGCCACAGAGGGACGGAGTCCCGGAAAACGGCCATGGAGGGACGACGTCCTGGAAGGGAAGTTTTGAAACTTCACAAAACTTACCAAATTTGAGATTTTTCAATTTTAACGCATGGGAAAAGGGGTAGAAAGAGTGCCAAGACATACTTCCTCAAGATTGGACTTTGGAAGGGGGAAGTTGGGGGGGTGCCGCCCTTTTGAAATGACAATGAGCATACGATGGCTTGGGAGGGAGGTTCCAGATGGCCACGAAGGGACAACGGCCCAGAAAATGGCCATAGAGGGATGAAGTCTCAGAAAACGACCACAGAGGGATGGAGTCCTAGAAAACGGCCACATAGGGATGATGTCCTGGAAGGGAAGTTTTGAAACTTCACAAACTTAGCAAATTTGAGATTTTTCAATTTTAGCGCATGGGAAAAGGGGTAGAAAGAGTGACAAGACATACTTCCTCGAGATTGGACTCATTTGGAAAAATGTGGAAGTTTGGAAGGGGGAAGCAGAGGGGGCGCCGACCTTTTGGAACGATAATGAGTACACGATGGCCGGGGAGGGAAGTTCCGGATAGCCATGGAGGGACAGTGTCTTGGAAATAGCCACGAAGGGACAGAGTCTCAAAAAATGGCCATGTAGGGACAAAGTCCTGGAAACTGCCATAGAGGGACAACATCCCAAAAAATGGCCACAGAGGGACGAAGTCCCGAAAAATGGCCACAGAGGGACGGAGTCCCAGAAAATGGCCACAGAGGAATGGCCACCCAGAAACAACCACAAAGGGACGGAGTCTCAAAAAATGGCCATGGAGGGACATATTCCCAAAAATGACCATGGAGGCATGGAGTCCTAAAAAACATCCACAAAGGGATGGAGTCCTGGAAACAACCACGAAGGGACGGAGTCCCAAAAAATGGCCACGAAGGGATGGCGGCCCGGAATGAAATTTCTGCGACTTCCCAAAACTTAACGAAACCTTGGCAGTTCACTTAGGCACCACAAAAACATTCCAAATCCATAGGAAACTTGTCCCCAAAGTCAAAAATGAAGGAAAAAGTGAATTGAGCAACCAGGGACCAAGTTAGCAGGAACAAGGAAAAAATTGGAAAATAGAAGGGGGGGACTTTGCTTCTCACCAGATTTGAATGCCCCAAGTAAAATGAAGGGCATGGAGTAGAGCTTATAGGCAAATTTCCATTAATGGTATGCATTTATTTGTTTGTATGGCGGACCCAGATTAGGTGAGATGATTTGAAAACAACTATGGGATCATCAGGGTCCAATAGCCGGTAAGATGTTGACGGATAGCTGCTTTGAAAGCTCTGAGAGAAATTGATGGCGAGAGAAGCTCTAAGACCCAATAGATGGAAGGTCGCCACTGAACAACCGTTAGAATTGACAAATAAGCAACAAAAACCTAGAAGGGGAGATCCGACAAGCTGGGTTTGGCGGACAAGATGAATGCTAGGACTTCGTTGAAAATATGGGAAAAAGGACAATCCAAGGAGCGGGTTCCGGACTATGGAAGGATGAGGTCCTTTGGCCATTTGAGATGGCAAGTGCAACAGGGAAATACACTAGGGGAAACCCACGAGGGCAGACTCGGAGGGCCCCAGGGACGCCAACAGAGGCAAACTGCCAAGGGAACTCTGCAAAGGCATTTGACTGAGAAAATCTAAGGGGGTAAAACATGGTCGAATTGAGATGACACTTTTAAGGCTCACTGACCATTTTGAACATAAAAATGGGGGCACACAAAACGAGGCGGCAACAAAATGATCCGACAAGGCAAAAGAAAGAGAGGGTCCCTATTCCAAATGAGGCATGTGTGCAAAACATGGACAACAAGAACCACATATAGAATTCTAATGCTATACCCAAAACAAATTTGTTTAGTTTTTCCTAGATGGAACTACATATAGAATTCTAAAACTATACCCAAAATAAACTTCTTTTGGACAATGATTCAAAATAAGTAGCTTACTCTAGATAATAATAGAAGGAGAGGTATAATTGGACCCAATTAGTGTGCTCTCTATAAGGTTGAAGAAGAAAGTGAGGATAATCCTTTTATTTTTATTTTTTAGCTATGCTCAAGATATTTGGCTAAACTTTGTGTGAAATATTACTCCTCACATTGATGTTCTAAACTCTTTTTAGGTAGTGTTGTAATTTACCTCCCTTGTTCATGGGGTTAGATATGAATCTACATGGGATTTGAACATGGAAACACATAGTCTCTTTTTACATCTTATAGGGAATTTGGAAGACACATAATGCTATCATCTTTCAAGATTAGGTCATTTCTTGGGTAACTACTACTATCGTTTAATTCTCCTTAAAGAGATTGCTGCACACAAAACTAAGCCTAGAAAAAAGAGGAAAAATGACATGGATACACCCCCCCCTAAGTGTATGCTATTGAAATTGAATCTACTACAAGTAATTATTCCAAAATACAAGCACTATAGATTGGACTTTTTGTGGTCAGAAGAAAGGATAGATACAATGAAGGTGTTTGGAAATTCAAATATAACTATCAATGTTGTTACAAAGGAACATTATAAAAAATAATTTATATTTATAATTTTTTAAATTGACACTTACAAAAATTTAGACCTAGATTTTATTGTATCACAATTCTCTAAGTTGTCTATTTATTGGAACTAATTTTTTAAAACAAAGACATTGATGTAGAGTGTAATGCAATTTTTTAATTTTTTGACCTAGTTTGATATCTTTCCTAGTGTTTTGAATCAAGGTGTTAATTTTTTTAAGTGGACCTATCCTGATTTAAAATAAAAAAATATATATATTAAAAATATTTTATATATTATACTTTTTAGAGAGAGTTAATTCTAAAGGCTACATACATATAAAATCTTCTCTCTACATGATTTTGTTCAAGATCCTTGTGCACAACATGAAGTTGATTGTTTTGATTTCATAAATTATAACATGTGGATGTGAGAAGAAAAAACTACCGCGTGAGTACCACATAAGTAGGTTTGATTTAGACTACTTCATTCTAAGAAATTTGATTGAAGCCCCTTAGATAGAAGGGGCTTAGATTGAACCCTTAGTGCAATTCTATAAAAGCATAAGTGTTGCCTCATTTACACTTGCACCAAAATTAGAATCTCATTTTAAACTAGATCAATACAAACAAAAAAGAACAAACAAAATAAAAACCAATAATCATATCCTATATAAAATAAAATTGAATTAAATATACAATGAAATGTGAGATATTGGAGTGCAAAATGTATGTCTTTAAATTTTGTAGTTGATAGCTTAGTTATTTTATGTAATCTCATTGTTAAATTAGAAAAAAATATAGTTTACTAATTTTGTAAATTAGATCAAAATTTTAATTAAATTGTGTCATATATGTTATAGTTTAATTAAAATTATATTTAAATTACATTATACACACATTTGTGTGTATATAACACATATACATATGTATATATATGTATATATATAGATATACACATATACACACACATATATATATGTATATCTATATATATGTATATGTACACACATATATTTATACACACATACATATATATTTGTGTGTATATATGTTTATATATACATATACACACACACAAATTGTTACACCCCATTTCTCAGTTACAAGGTTACTGCTACCTTTATGAGTAAATATGATGTTAAATGCAAATCATGACTTTGATATGTTACACTCCATTATGGGATTACCAACTGTTTTAATGCATGATTATGTTTTGTATATACTAATGGAAAATGTGATGAATGAATGTGCAGTGCAATATGATTGCTTTAATACTTTGATGATGCAAATGATATATGATGCAAATTAATTTCATCTTGTCAGCTAACTACCTTTGAGATGCACTAAGTTGGATGCAAGAAATGAATCAAGTCCTCAAGAAGAGCTTTGTTTGGTAATCCCTAATGTTCCTATTTGAGCTATCACACAATCACACCCTAGTTTGGTCAAGTTGAGTCAAGTTAGTTTAGTGTTTGGTAAGTAAACTCTTGGTCATGATTTTAGGGGATGTTTGGAATGTTTGTGTATTGGTATTTGATTTCCTTTGGGTTGATAGGAAGATAGGGTTAATGTTTATGATTCCCTTGTGATAGTTTTGTCCATTTGAGTTGTGATGTTAAATGCCTTTTTGATAAGTTATGATATCTGAATGATTATGAGCTTGGGTACTTATCTATGTGTGGGTAAGTATATATGTATATTAAATATGTACGTGTATATATGTATTGTCGATGACGCACACATACGATATAATAAATTTTATACATAAAATCCAAAAATTGGCAGATTGAAAGAGTAGCTGAGATTTTATAATATATTCCCTTTACTCTACCCTAGCTTCCTTCCAAAAAATTACATGAAGATTGTAAGAGTAGCTAATATTTTACATAATATTCCCTGTGCTCTACCCTAGCTACCTTCCAAAACACTTACAACAGGAGACAAAATTTCAAAGGCCTTAGGAGGCTTAATATTTAATAGAAAGAACCTAAAAGTTATAGTGCTTATCCATCACAATGCAGATTTTAAACCCTCTTGCAAGAACACTGTACTGAATTTTCCCCTTGTTCTTCCTGAACAACAACTTGGTTAATTAGATAGGCCTATGAATGCACCATTATATTAATGTTTAGTAACTGTTGGGGAAATCTTGGTTGAAGACCTAGAGAACAGTTGTGTGAAACCAAAATTGATACTGCATGATACCTTTTCTTGAAGTTATTGACTACTTCCCTTCCAAGCTCAAAATGGTACTTATTGAGAGCTCTATACAGGTAGCTTGATGATTCCATCTTAAAAGACATTTTCATTGTGTCATATATTTCTACATACCTCTACTTGTGTAGCAAATAGTGCCTTGGGAAAAGGCCACCAACGTATCCATCTCCCTACCAAAGGTCATAGGCCTAAATGCTTTTGAGTAAAGTATTGTTATCCAAGAATATCTCATTTATCACCTTTGCTGCTATAGACTGCACTATCGTATAGTTTTGAACCAAGTCCATTACATTTGATATGAAAATGGACACAAGGTTTGACAGAAAGATAATTCGTTGTGACTTTGTATGCAGAATTTCATCTCAAATGATGGAATACTCTTCGTTCTATTCCTCCTCCAGAGCTTTCTCTTCTACTGGTAACGACTGTAGAGACTACTCCTCCGATGGAATAGGATCCCCTTGAGTCTTCTCAGCCTACTATTCCTGGTACTCATAGCCATCATAACTGACTTGAGCGTGAGCATAAACATAGCCGACAGGCATTGGCATAAGAATGTGAGGCCTTGTAGAAGATCGAGGGGAAACCTTCTAATTCTACTTCTACTTCTACTTCTATTCTTGCTTCTATTTCTGCTCCCACTCCTATCTCTATCTCTGCTTCTATTCCCATCACCTCTATTTTTCTTTAGGATTCCTCTACGGATCTTGATGAACCTCACCCTAAGCAAGTGCAAGTGTTCATCACTCCTTCAGATCCTCCCTTGATCACCTCTTTACTGAATCTTCCTCCTTTCCTTGAGCTCGTAAACATGCCTCATATAAAGGTTGTGTCTACTATGGCTCTTTCTCCTTCTAATTCCTCTGCTTTTGATACAAGGATTCCACATCCTCCTCTCAAGCATAGGTTAGAGCACAACCTTTTTCTAAATGATGGTCACAAAAATTCTTCTATGTCTTCTTCATCTTGTTCTACTTTGGCTTGTATTGTTCTTGTGACAGATAAGTCACCTCCTTCCCTAGTGTTTGTCACTACTCCTCTTCTGGTGGTCGGAAATGACTCTTTGGTCTCTCATCCTCATTTCATTCAGTCACAATACTTCACTCCCAAGAAGTGTATGTTCAAATTGTTAGGGGATATCTTGACTTTGTCATCTATCTTTGCTACATCGCTGACGTTGACCTTGGAAGAGCTTACTAATGAGGATATTGAGGCTACCTCCTCCTTGGATCTTGTTGCAAGTGAGTCGATTAGTATTTCCATCGCTATCCTCCCTCTATAGGCTCATCTTCCTTCCCCCTATGATGATCTAGATTGGGAGCAAGACTACTATTTAGAGGTGTAAGACTAGATAAATACCTTTTCTTTATCTTTAGATTAAATTTATGTGTTTTTTTGTGTTCCCCCATGCTTGTCTATTAATGTTTGTGCTCTTACCTGGAGGACCCTTGATACCCTTGTAGGTACTTGGATATAGGAGAGAAAATATATCGTAAAACTTCTATTTTTTCATCATTCTTCTATTTTTCATAAAATTTTGTCTTCATATGCTCTTCTTCTCATTTTGATCTCTTTGGGGGGTGATGAAAGTTCATACACATTATACTATATTTATATATATACATCTATGATCAATTATAACCCTAGATAATTGGATAACCCTGTGTTCTTGATTTATTCATCTCTACTTTTTTTGATGTGGATTCTATGTGTTGTCCCTCATGTGACAACATTCCATGATTACATCTCGCCATGTATGTCATGAAACAACATCTCTTTGTATTTATTCTCCTTAGAATGACCTATGCTCCTCTACATAGCACACATCATTCTAAGGGGGGCTATCATAGCTGATTATTTTCTCATCACTATCTTTTAAAAAATGTATATCTTAAAAATCTTGATGTCTCTTGATCTCATCGTCTAGCTTCGGGACAACTTGACTACACTTGTCTTATAAACTTGTCTTTTTGTGATAGGGGTTCTCCTCCTTGCGAGGTTTGTTTCTATCACTCATTTTTTTTGTGATAGGGGTTCTCCTCCTTTGCAGGGTTTGTTTCTATCACACGTCTTTATATCTTCTTTCCATATGGTCTCTAGCATAGTACAACTTGCTATCCATACCTATTAGTGTCATATTTTGCCTGATCATATTTGTCATGTCTATTTTTCACTTTCTTGCTTGATGTGTTTGTTTACAACTAACATGTTTGTGGTGAGATTGCAGTCAAATTTACAGAATGGACGACGTGTCATTTGTAAGGAAGCTAAGGTAGCAAAACAACTTCCTACACTAATCTTGAGAGGAGAAAAACACAATTTTTTTTAGATCTTTAACAATTACAAAAACTTAAATAAAAATAAACACAAATATCATGCATACCATAACATAATGATTTATGTGGGGAAAACCCTTTCGAGAGGAAAATCCCACACTACAAAATCTGCCCAATATATTATTCAAAAATCACAAATATTACAATATACTTACAGAGCAAGCTTCTCATAGGAGTATCACCACTCAGAGATCCAGAGGCAACACGACCGCTATTAGACTCTAAGAATACATCACAATACATAGCCATAATCCAACACCCTCATAAAATAGGATTTCCTTCTAGGGAAAATCAAGCTAATAAAATATCGACCGTCAAATATGAGACATAATGATGAATGATCCAAATTTACAATAATAAAGTGTATATAAAATTTGGCCTTCGGGGGCGCTGCCCCTGAGCCCTCATTGTAGTACCCCTCCATTTTGCTTATGTTTTCTGTTAACATGTTTTCACTTTGATAGACCCTGGTACTTTGTTTTGATGTATTGATCACTGACATTAGAGCGATGGTGGATTTATTTTATGTTGTGATGATACATTGTATGGTGGTAATTATTTTTGACATGCTTTATGTTAGCATAGATGTTTACTTCAGATGTTATTGCTATATATATATGCTTGTGGTAGATTAATTGTTATTTATTTGTCAGTCTGATGTGATATTGTATTGGTGTGGAGAACGAAGTTGCATCACTCGCTTGTGAGTGCCCTGTGATTTCCGTGATTTTATCCTCATGGTGTGCTTGAATCATGGATTATATATATGCATGTTATTTGTTTGATTGCAGGATTGCAAGTACATGACATCGACTCCACCTGGTTTCACAAGTTTGAGTGTGTCAATACTCAACGGTAATGTTGATTGGGAGGTAGTAATGATGTTTTTTTCCTAGTCTAGTCTCAAACCCAGTCACAGTATGTCGTCAGTTTAGGTCTGGTATTTTTTTTAGCTGTCTCGTTGGGTCTATTTTGATTATTCATTATGAAAGGTTAATTTTGTGAATTTAATGGTACATTAATGTTCTTTTAATTTAATGCTTATTTTTAAATTATTTTTAAATAAAGTAAATAAAAGCTTCATATTTTAATTAATTAATTAAATTAGTTTATTGGTAAAATAATTTAGTCATTGAGATTAAAATTATTTTATTAAATAAATAAATAAATAAATTAAAGTTACTTTTATTTGAATGAATAGATTAAATATTGTTTAAATATTTTTGTGGGAATGGAATTTTAAATGTGTTAGAAATGAAATTAGTTTTTAAATTTTTAATTCTTTAAAATAAATTGAGTTCTTAATAATTGAGAGAAGAAAAGAATCTGTGAGTTTGTTAGCAGATATTTTCTTCTTTGCCATGTGTGTTAGTTTGTTAATTTATGTAGCTTGGACAGGTGTCTCCATTGTCTAGAAGTGTCATTTAATTATTTAATTATTTTCTAGAAACCTCCAGAAAAGGGCTGAGTTGTCTAGATAATTATGTAATTAAATAAATTGATTCTCCTAGAGACTTCTAGAATCCAGTTAGTTAGGGTTTTTAGAGTCTATTTAATCTTAACCATTGATTGAGATTAAATCATGGCCATTGGTTTTCCAATGAGAAAAGTATAAAAGGGGATCAATGGGCAATTGGAGAACAACAACAACAAGTAGACTTGCAGTGATAGCAAGTAGAGATACTTGAGAAAGACTTGCAGTGTTAGCAAGTAGTAAATTTGTAGTGAGAGCAAATAGTCTTGCAGTGTTAGCAAGAGCGCAGTGATAGCGTTGGGGATAGCAGCTGTGGAATTTCAGCAGGAGAAATTGAGGAAAGAATTTCCGGAGAAGAATATTGCCGGAGCTCTAGTAAGAGGCAGCGGTTTTTGTATTCCTTAATTTCCTGAAGTTTAATATAATTCCTCATCTGCAGTAGTGGTTTTCCCTTGGGGTTTTTCCACGGACAATTTGTCCAAAAATATTGTGTTCATTATTGTGAATGTTTTCTTCTCTATTCTTGTGAGTTTTATTGGTGAAGTTGCAGTTGTGTTATTCTTCGATATTTGCTGAGAATTAATTTTCAGAGTCAAATAATCTATGTATTAGATAGGAGATTAATAATCAGTAACTGCAATAGAATTTTTCACATGGTATCAGAGCTGATCTGAGGGCAGACAAAGCTCAGCGCAGGAAAGAGGGTTTATAAAACCCAGTTCTACCTCTTCAGATTATTATTATTTGTTTTCTTTTATCTTTTGAGATGGCCTCAGCAGGTTTAAGAGATCAGGACAGATTGGATGGAGCCTCAAATTTTGGTGTCTGGAAAGCCAGAATTTCTTTGTTGCTGGAAGAGAATGGGATCAAGGAATATGTGACTAGTGTTGTACCTGTACCTACAGATCCAGCACAACTCTTAGCATATAAGAAGGAAGATGCCAAGGCGAGGAGGATGATTCTTGATGGTGTCAAGGATCATATTGTTCCACATGTCGCAGAGTTAGATACATCGAAGAAGATGTGGGATGCCATTCTGAATCTGTACCAGAATGCTACCACTAACCGGAAGCTGATTCTCAGAGAAAAGTTGAGGACTACTCGGATGAACAAGGGAGAGGACGTGACAAGTTACCTCACCAGACTCAGACTTGTCAAGGATGAGTTGGCTGCTGTTGGAGATAATCTAGGTGATGACGAGCTAGTGCGGATAGCCCTAAATGGGTTTACTAAGCAGTGGGATGTCTTTGTTCAAGTTATTAATGGACGAGACACCTTGCCAAGTTGGGATCGACTTTGGAGTGACTTCACTCAGGAGGAGCTTAGACTAAGTCTTGTCAGTAGGACCAGTAGCAAGAGTCAGCAAAGTGAGGCAGAACAGGAGAACGTTGCCCTTGCAGGAAAAGGGAAAGCAAAGAAGGGGTCTAGTAAAGGATCAAATCCACAAGGTGAGAAGAAGAAGAAGGACCTATCTAAAGTCAAGTGCTATGGCTGTCACGAGTTTGGCCACTATGTCAGCGATTGCCCGCAAAGGAAGAAAGGCAAGAAGCAGACAGCAGCTTCAGCAAGTGCAGATGAGCTCTCTAGTAGAATGGAGGATGAGTTCGCTCTCATAGCTTGTATGGCTAGCTCAACCTCACAGGGTGTTTGGTATATAGATAGTGGGGTGTCATTTCATATGACAGGAGTTAGAGAGTACTTCTCCAGCTATAAGGAGGAGGACATCAGAATGCAGATTTCTATGGGGAACATGTCCAAGCTCAATCCAGTTGGGAAAGGGACTGTTCTATTTCAGAGGGAGAATGGTAAGCGGATTCCCATTCATGATGTGTTGCATGTGCCAGGCTTAGGTATGAATTTGATTTCCATATCTGTCCTTCAGGATAAAGGTTACAATGTACTCTTTAGAGGGGCAAGTGTGTTAATTAAGCACAAGGATTGGAAATCACCCATAGCTATTGGAGTTAGGAGCGGCCGGCTTTACAGGTTGCAGTTTGATACTCATAAGGCACTGATGAGCACAGTAATTCTAGAGATCAAGGAGAGCTATGGCATAGGAGGATGGGCCATATACATCATGGAGCACTTAAATTGCTTCGTGAGACAGTGACAGGTGTTCCGAGGTGAGCACAGAGCATGATGATGTATGTAAGGATGTGTGTTGGGGAAGTTTGCGAAAGCAACTTTTCCAAGGAGTGACACTAGATCCAAGGGTGTTCTTGATCTAGTACATTCAGAATATGTGGACCAATGTCGCCGAAGTCTCTCGAGGATATGAGTACTTTGTTACTTTTATTGATGATTTCTCCGGAAGACCGGATATACTTCTTGAAGACCAAGGATGAGGTTTTCACGCTTCCAAGAGTTCAAAGCTCTTGTGGAGAATTGGTGGAGAAAATAAAGGTTCTTCTACGTAAAAATGGAGGCGCAGTACAAAGGGAAAGAGTTCCAGGAGTTTTGTACCAAGGAAGGAATCAAGAGAGAGTGGGATGTTCCTTACAACCCACAAACGAATGGGGTTAAGCAGAGAGGAAGAATCGGTCTATATCAGAGGCGGCAAGGGCTATGCTGTATGACCAGGATATGCCACGCTACTTATGGGCAGAGGCATGCAGTACAGCAGTGTACATACAAAACAGGGTTCCACATAAGGTATTAGGCAAGATGACACCAGAGGAGGCGTTCTCAGGGAAGAAGCCAGATGTCAGCCACTTCAGGATATTTGGGAGTTTGGCGTATTGTCACATTCCAGGTGCGACACGTTCCAAGTTAGATCAAACTGCAGAGAAGGGGTACTTTGTGGGGTACAGTGAAACCTCAAAGGCATATCGGATATTTATTCCAGGGACCAAGAGGACTATAGTTAGGCGTGATGTCAAGTTCATGGAGGACAAGGCATTTAGGAGGTCCAGAGATTTGCCAGCAGATGATCAGAGTGAGCAGTTAGTGGAAGCTCCAAGGATCGTTCAACCAGATCAAGGACAGCGAAGCTCGAGTACAGTTACTAGTACATGCACAAGCTCAGGTGCTGAGAATTCGCAGAGTATGGAGCAGCAGATGCAGCAGATCCAAGAGATGCATCAGGGTGATATGGAGGTTGATACTTCATCCTCTACAGTTGGTAGCAAGAACCAGCAGTCACAAAGTAATACTCAGGAGTTTGTGGGAGCTCCTAGGATGAGTAGTAGACAGCGGAGACAACCAGCCAGGTATGATGACTATATGGCATTAGTTAGTCAGTTGGTAGATAGTGAACCTTCTAGCTATCAGGAGGCTGCACAGCAACAAGTGTGGCAAGATGCAATGGTTGAGGAGTATACCTCAATAGTGCAGAACGATGTGTGGGAGGTTGTGCCTAGACCCGACAGATAGGGCAAAGTTGGATCACCTGGATCTATAAGATCAAGCATGCGCAGATGGTAGCATCGAGAAATACACAGAAAGCATGTGTTGGGCGGTATTTGCGGGTACAATCGAGTATGGAATCAAATATACCGAGGTGTGATTATCAAAGTTGATAGGCATATCGGGATTGGGCGCAGAGACGGACAAAAGCACTTCGGGTGTTGCCTGGGATTAGGAGTTGTCCGGTAGTAACAGAAGCGTAAGTCCGTGGTTTTGAGTTCCGGCAGGCGTAATACACGCAGAGCTGGCACGCAGCGGGAGCGATGTGAGGAAGAAGCTGTGGAAGTTGGTTTGGTTCAGGGAGGACTACACGTGATAGCGCGACAATCGAGTTGCATCAAGTTGACTGAGAACGGTGTTTCATGATAGGTCTAAGCATATAGACATCAGATATCATCATCAGAGATTGTGTACAGTGCGGGATTGTTCAAATACAGTATATACGCTGCATCAGCAGGTGCAGACATTTTGACCAAGGCATTGGGAAGGCGAAAATTCATCTTCTTCAGAGATAAGTTGGGTGTCATGCAGAACACCTTCCTCGCTAAGAGGGAGTGTTAATTTATGTAGCTTGGACAGGTGTCTCCATTGTCTAGAAGTGTCATTTAATTATTTAATTATTTTCTAGAAACCTCCAGAAAAGGGCTGAGTTGTCTAGATAATTATGTAATTAAATAAATTGATTCTCCTAGAGACTTCTAGAATCCAGTTAGTTAGGGTTTTTAGAGTCTATTTAATCTTAGCCATTGATTGAGATTAAATCATGGCCATTGGTTTTCCAATGAGAAAAGTATAAAAGGGGATCAATGGGCAATTGGAGAACACAACAACAAGTAGACTTGCAGTGATAGCAAGTAGAGATACTTGAGAAAGACTTGCAGTGTTAGCAAGTAGTAAATTTGTAGTGAGAGCAAATAGTCTTGCAGTGTTAGCAAGAGCGCAGTGATAGCGTTGGGGATAGCAAAATGTGGAATTTCAGCAGGAGAAATTGAGGAAAGAATTCCGGAGAAGAATATTGCCGACTCCAAGAAGAGGCGCAGCTTTTGTATTCCTTAATTTGCTGAAGTTTAATATAATTCCTCATCTGCAGGAGTGGTTTTCCTTGGGTTTTCCACGGACAATTTGTCCAAAAATATTGTGTTCATTATTGTGAATGTTTCTCTATTCTTGTGAGTTTTTATTGGTGAAGTTGCAGTTGTGTTATTCTTCGATATTTGCTGAGAATTAATTTTCAGAGTCAAATAATCTATGTATTAGATAGGAGATTAATAATCAGTAACTGCAATAGAATTTTCACAAGTTAAATTGATGGCAAAAATTTCTTGTTGAGGATTCTCTCAGAGAAGATATTATGAGATTTGGGGAAGACAAGAAATCACTTCACAGAAAAGGAGAAAGAACAGAGAACTGTTGGAAACTATTGTGTTTTTTATTGGATTTTTATTTTAAATTTCTAGAAGAGGTTCTCAGATAGATAATTGTTCTGTAATTGCATTCTTATGGAAAGTGGTGATTTGAATGGGTTTTGGAAGTTGCACGCAACAGGCAACACTTTTTCTTCGACAGTTAATTTTCAAGCTACAGGAAACAAGTTCCTTACTATTTATTTATTTAGTTTATTTTCTTTTGAAAAGATTGTCTTTGTAAGAATTAGTTGTGTGGAAGTTTTGTTAAAATGTGTTATTTTAAAATATTTCCTGAGGAAAATATTGCGTTTGTAACTTTTGTACTTCTCAATGGATTTTGTTAAATTATTTTGTATAAATTTGTTACTTCTCTGTGTAAATTTTGAAACAAAGTTTTATAGTTAAATCAGAGAACAACACAAAAGGCTTTATTAAACAATAGAAGATTATTAAAAAAAATAAAATCTTTGGAATGACTGTAGAAAAGATTTAGAGGATTTAAATTGAAAACCCTCTGTTATTGAATTGAAAATCCTCTGTTGTTGAAATTGAAGATCTTTGACAAAATTTGTATTATATTGATGGTTTTCCCAATTTCCTGTAGAAAACTTATGAGAAAACAATTGTCTGACTATAATATTGTTATTGAGTAAATTATACATATATATATATGTATATAGAGAAATATATACATATACATATATAAATATATATATAAATATATGTGAATTTGATCTGGAGAATTTATTATAAATTTTAGATGAAATGGCCGTACGTATTTTTTTTAAAAATCATAGAAATTTTATTGAATATTGATACGTCGCAATTATTATAAAAATCACAATTTTTTTTTAATAGTATGGAGGGCGCAGGGGCACTACCCCCACGGCCGACCCCATAGGGGAGCTGACTATGAGGGCAGCGCCGATGTTGCCTTCACAACTGCGCCCCTCATGAGGGGTTCGGTTGTGAAGGCAACCGACCCTTGCCCTTAGGTTTTCTTTATTAAATGCAAATTTATTTTGTTCACCTTGATTTATATTTAAAATTTTGCTTTAAATCACGGATTTAGTGATATTTAATTTGTATTTTATATACTTTATATATATTTATATATATATATATATATTAATTTATATATATGTATATAGGTATGTATAATAACATTTGTATGCATATAAACATTTATAGATTGAGGAAATAATTTTAGTATCTAAAAAAAAAATTCTCTTTAAATTAAAATGCATGTAAAGTTTAAGATTAACTATTTTTAAAACAATAAGATTGAAAGAGAAAATTTGGCATTTATTTTTATGTGAAATTGAGAATTAGATTAATTATTTCAATTTCTTTTATTGTGTGAGAAAAGAACTATAATCAAGTTGATTTATTTTCATGCTATTTCTTATTGATTTGATTGGATTTAGTAAATCATAACATTAGATTTTTATTATGCCTAATTTGCTTTAGATTGTTTCTATTCTTTTGGGCAAATTGGGATTACTTTGAATTATAAGTCTTCTAGATAGGTTTGTTAATGAGGGAGTTGTTAATTGTTCAAAATTCAATCTTTTGCGTAAACTAGGGTAGTGCACATGGCTTTATATGGTTTTTAGACACCTGGTTCTATGAACAAGATGTGATTTCCATTGTGATATGTTTGGTGTTATAAGTTTATTTATGTGCACCTTGCCTACCTTAGTTAGTGAACTTAGATTCCTTATGTTATTCTTAGGGGAGTGGCTCTTTATGAGGGCCGGCACAAAAAGTGGTGCCTGGGTAACTCATGTAGAGTTAGTTAATCAGTGAAAACTAAATCAACACTTTGGGTATTCTAAAATATTTAACTGGATTAATTATGCCTCACTCATAGACTCAAGAGCTAGTTTAGTCTTGGGAATGAGTCAAGAAGGCATGGAATGGAAAAGTCGATATCTTGTTATTTTAAAAGATTTTCGATTCCGCCACAGATTGCATGTGGGGTCGGGTTTCGTAAGAGGTTACCAGGATAACCCAAGTTGGGGGCTGGAACCTAGGAAGAAACACTAGGGTAACCTATGCAACATTGTGATGAAACTCCACCTATAATAACAGTATCCTTGTGAACTTAGTATATTTGATCATTCTGTTCTGGAAGCAATGTAACCATTAAGTTAAGTTTGTACTTGTATAGTTTTGGCTATGGTTTTGCTTGTGTCTAGGGTTTGAAGGATATGTCTAGGGAACCTTTTTACTATCTCCTAGTACGGGGGGTGGGCCTACGGGTACCACATGGTTGGGTGGAACATGCACCTTACTCTGTTGGGTCCCCAATTCTTATTTGTGGCAATGAGTACTTCTTGGATGGAGAGCTTGTATGTGGATAAATGTACTTTCTTATTTGTATCAGAGGAAACTTCATATATGTATCACTCCTCAATTGTTAACGAGGTGAACATTTGTAATATTTAATTACATTTTTATATGACCTACCTCATTTGGAAAATGAGTATTGTAATGTTATTTCAAATGCAATGTAAGAAAGAATCATATTTGCTCTCTATATCTTTAATGATGTAAATTATATGTTATTCAATGTATGCTTTTAAGTTTATGAAAATTAAATACATGCTATGTTAAATACTATTGTCATCTATGGGATCTTCAACTAATGTGCCATCGCGTTACTTAGGGAATGTTTGCAATTAGTTAAGTAAATGTTTATACTTTTAAAAAGAAAAATTATTACACTTTCGTAGACAATGCAACATTCTTTAGGTTACAAGACGAGGCATTACAAATTGGTATTAGAGTAAAGGTTCTAACACTGGATGCTCTGGGTGATTGTGAGCGCATTAGGTTGACCTAGATGTTAGACTACGTAGCATTGGTTTCTGTTAGCCTTGTTTGTTTTGTATCTGAGACTTGTTTTTGTTTTATGTGTAGGATCATGCCTAGGCGTCATACTAGAGGTCATGGTAGAGGTTGAGGTGGAGGCCATGGGCCGAACCCTCAGGTTACTCCCCCTCAGAGCTCCCACGAGAGCGAGCATGCCGAACAGTTGGGTCCTCAATTAGAACAGACAAGTGAGGAACAAATTTCGAATCAGTCAGAGGTTGAGGGAGCTCAGTTGCGTCCCCTACTAGAAGAGGTACTTGCCAGACTTGGTTCGAGGCAGGAAGTTGGTCCTAGGAGGATTGTTAGTACTACAGAGTAGGATGCCATAGTTGTAGGACATATGAGGGATTTGTTGAGGGCACGCCCTCCTGCATTTGATGGAACAGGTGGTGGTCTAGAGGCAGAGACCTGGTTATTAGAATTGGGTAGATGTTTTGGTATGCACCCATACGGTAGCAATACCTGAGCTAGATGTGCCGTCATGCATCTGAGAGGATTTGCCTCTACTTGGTGGCATTTGGAGGAGCAGAAGCTCCATTTAGAGATTGGGTCAGTTTCTTGGGAGATGTTCTTGGAAAGGTTTAGAGCATGATTTTTATCTGAACATTGGAGGCAACGATGAGCTGATGAGTTTCATGATTTGGTTTAGATGGCTCTATCTGTTGAGCAATATAAACACAGATTTTATGAACTCAAACAATATGCAGGAATTGGAGATGATGAGGCGATGCTGGTACAACATTTTATCAGGGGTTTGAATGCCCGCATTAGTGGAGGAGTTAGAGTCTTCGAACCGAAGACTATGGAGGTTACAGTTGAGAAAGCGCACATTATGGAAGATAATCTAACTCTAGCATTGGGTGGACATACAGGTGTCCAGATAGGTAGTGCACCTATAGCAGGTTTTGGTCCACGAGGTGGTCAGGTACAGACAGGAGGTTCCTCTAGGAACCAATAGACACCCACTAAGGGTGGACAACAGCAGTAGCAGCGTAATCCTCAAAAGAATAGGAATACTCAACCTCAGTAGGGTAACACTTTTTGGTCTCAACATGGTGGTGGTTGGTTTCAGAATGAGAGAGATCAGAGTTGGCAACAAGTCCAACATGATCATTTTGATTAGCCTGCACAGAGTTTTTAGTCTGTAGTTAGTGGAGGTAGTTTTCCACGGTCTAGTGTACCTCCAGGTGATAGAGGATTCAAAAGGAGTATAAAATGTTTTACTTGTGGCCAACAGGGTCACATTGCTCGTCAGTGTCCTTAGAAGGGTACTTCTAGGTTCAGTCAGAGACCAGCAGCTTCAGAGTCGATAGTAGGAGATGTAGGCAGGTCGCATAGGGTGTTTACCGCAGTGGATAACCACTAGGTCGAGCACCAGGGTGCAGTTGGAAAGGTTCCTGGTGGAGGACTGACATCATTCTTTGGAAATTGTGCACATCCTTCAACATCAGGAGTTGATCCTCAGGGGTCGAGACATTGACCGGGTGCAGATCCAATGGGATCCTAGTGGCTAGTCTTCTATTTCATGGGAGGACGTATTCTAGATGTGTGTGTTATCTGTTTTCTGTTTACAGCCTTCCAAGAGTAAGCCTTATCCTAGGGGGTGAGGATGTAGTACCCCTCCATTTTTCTTATGTTTTTTGTTAACATGTTTTCACTTTGATAGACCTTAGTACTTTGTTTTGATGTATTGATCGCTGACATTATAGCGATGGTGGATTTATTTTATGTTGTGATGATACATTGTATGGTGGTAATTATTTCTGACATGCTTTATGTTAGCATATATGTTTACTTCAGATGTTATTGCTATATATATGCTTGTGGTAGATTAATTGTTATTTATTTGTCAGTCTGATGTGATATTGTATTGGTGTGGAGAACGGAGTTGCATCACTCACTTGTGAGTGCCCTATGATTTCTATGATTTTCTCCTCACGGTGTGCTTGAATCATGGATTATATATATGCATGTTATTTGTTTGATTGCAGGATTGCAGGTACATGACACCGACTCCACCTGGTTTCATAGGTCTGAGTGTGTCAAGACTCAACGGTAATGTTGATTGGGAGGTAGTAACGAGGTTTTTTTTCCTAGTCTAGTCTCAAACCCAGTCACAGTATGTTGTCAGTTTAGGTCTGGTATTTTTTTTAGCTGTCTTGTCAGGTCTATTTTGATTATTTGTTATGAAAGGTTAATTTTGTGAATTTAATGGTAGATTAATGTTCTTTTAATTTAATGCTTATTTAAATTAATTTTAAATAAAGTAAATAAAAGCTTCATATTTTAATTAATTAATTAAATTAGTTTATTGGTAAAATAATTTAGTCATTGAGATTAAAATTATTTTATTAAATAAATAAATAAATTAATTAAAGTTACTTTTATTTGAATGAATAGATTAAATATTGTTTAAATATTTTTGTGGGAATGGAATTTTAAATATGTGTTAGAAATGAAATTAGTTTTTAAATTTTTAATTCTTTAAAATAAATTGAGTTCTTGATAATTGAGAGAAGAAAAGAATCCATGAGTTTGTTAGTTAAATTGATGGCAAAAATTTCTTGTTGAGGATTCTCTCGGAGAAGATATTATGAGATTTGGGGAAAACAAGAAATCACTTCACGGGAAAGGAGAAAGAATACAGAAATGTTGGAAAATATTGTGATTTTTATTGGGTTTTTATTTTAAATTTCTAGAAGAGGTTCTCAGATAGATAATTGTTCTGTAATTGCATTCTTCTGGAAAGTGGTGATTTGAAAGGGTTTTGGAAGTTGCACACAGCAGGCAACACTTTTTCTTCAACAGTCAATTTTCAAGCTACAGGAAATAGGTTCCTTACTATTTATTTATTTAGTTTATTTTCTTTTGAAAAGATTGTCTGTGTAAGAATTAGTTGTGTGGAAGTTTTGTTAAAATGTGTTATTTTAAAATATTGCATGAGGAAAATATTGCGTTTGTAACTTTTGTACTTCTCGGTGGATTTTGTTAAATTATTCTATAGAAATTTGTTACTTCTTTGTGTAAATTTTGAAACAAAGTTTTATAGTTAAATCAGAGAACAACACATAAGACTTTATTAAACAATAGAAGATTATTAAAAAAAATAAAAATATTTGTGATGACTGTAGAAAAGATTTAGAGGATTTAAATTGAAAACCCTCAGTTATTGAATTGAAAATCCTCTGTTGTTGAAATTGAAGATCTTTGAAAAAATTTGTATTATATTGATGGCTTTCCCAATTTCCTGTAGAAAACCTCTGAGAAAACAATTGTCTGACTATAATATTGTTATTGAATAAATTATACATATATATATGTATATAGAGATATATATACATATACATATATAAAAATATATATAAATATATGTGAATTTGATATGTAGAATTTATTATAAATTTTAGATGAAATGGTCGTACGCATTTTTTTAAAAAATCGCAGAAATTTTATTGAATATTGATAGGTCGCGATTATTATAAAAATCGTAGAATTTTTTTAATAGTATGGAGGGCGCAGGGGGCAGTACCCCCATGACCGACCCCACAGGGGAGCTAGCTGTGAGGGCAGTGCCCAGCGCTGCCTTCACAGGCAGCGCCGGCGCTGCCTGCACAACCGCTCTCCTCATGAGGGGTTAAGCTGTGAAGGTAGCCGACCCCTGCCCTTAGGTTTTCTTTATTAAATGAGAATTTATTTTATTCGCCTTATATTATATTTAAAATTTTGCTTTAAATCATGGATTTAGTGATATTTAATTTGTATTTTATATACTTTATATATATTTATATATATATATTAATTTATATATATTTATATATATGTATAAATATATATGTATATAGGTATGTATAATGACATTTGTATGTATATAAACATTTATAGATTGAGGAAATAATTTTAGTATCTAAAAAAAAAAATTCTCTCTAAATTAAAATGCATGTAAAGTTTAAGATTAACTATTTTTAAAACAATAAGATTGAAAGAGAAAATTTGGCATTTATTTTTATGTGAAATTGAGAATTAGATTAATTATTTCAATTTCTTTTATCGTGTGAGAAAAGAACTATAATCAAGTTGATTTATTTTCATGCTATTTCTTATTGATTTGATTGGATTTAATAAATCATAACATTATATTTTTATTATGCCTAATTTGCTTTAGATTGTTTCTATTCTTTTGGGAAAATTGGGATTACTTTGAATTATAAGTCTTCTAGATAAGTTTGTTAATGAGGGAGTTGTTAATTGTTCAAAATTCAATCTTTTGTGTAAACTAGGGTAGTGCACATGGCTTTGTATGGTTTTTAGACACCTGGTTCTATGAACAAGATGTGATGTCCGTTGTGATATGTTTGGTGTTATAAGTTGATTTATGTGCACCTTGCGTACCTTAGTGAACTTAGATTCCTTGTGTTATTCTTAGGGGAGTGGCTCTTTATGAGGGCCGACACACAAAGTGGTGCCTGGGTAACTCATGTAGAGTTAGTTAATCAGTGGAAACTAAATCAACACATTGGGTATTCTAAAATATTTAATTGGATTAATTATGCCTCACTCATAGACTCAAGAGCTAGTTTAGTCTTGGGAATGAGTCGAGAAGGCCTAGAATGGAAAAGTCGATATCTTGTTATTTTAAAAGATTTTCGATTCCACAACAGATTGCATGTGGCGCTAGGTTTCATAAGAGGTTACCAGGATAACCCAAGTTGGGGGCCGGAACCTAGGAAGAAACACCAGGGTAACCTATGCATCATTGTGATGACACTCCACCTATAATAATAGTATCCTTGTGAACTTAGTATATTTGATCATTCTGTTCTGGAAGCAATGTAACCATTAAGTTAAGTTTGTACTTGTATAGTTTTGGCTATGGTTTTGCTTGTGTCTAGGGTTTGAAGGATATGTCTAGGGAACCTTTTTACTATCTCCTAGCACGGGGGGTGGGCCTACGGGTACCACATGGTTGGGTGGAATGTGCACCTTACTCTGTTAGGTCCCCAGTTCTTGTTCGTAGCAATGAGTACTTCTTGGATGGAGAGCTTGTATGTGGATAAATGTACTTTCTTATTTGTATCAGAGGAAACTTCATATATGTATCACTCCTCAATTGTTAACGAGGTGAACATTTGTAATATGTAATTGTACATTTTTATATGACCTACCTCATTTGGAAAATTAGTATTGTAATGTTATTTCAAATGCAATGTAAGAAAGAATCATATTTGCTCTCTATATCTTTAATGATGTAAATTATATGTTATTCAATGTATGCTTTTAAGTTTATGAAAATTAAATACATGCTATGTTAAATACTATTGTCATCCATGGGATCTTCAACTAATGTGTCATCGCGTTACTTAGGGAATGTTTGCAACTAGTTAAGTAATTGTTTATACTTTTAAAAAAAATAAATATTACACTTTCGTAGACAATGCAACATTCTTTAGGTTACCAGATGGGGCATTACACCTGTTGGGGCGTGCTGCCCCCAAACCCCTTGTGGGGGGGGATCCCCCGCATGCCCCCCCCCCTCTGGTCATTTTCAGATGAACAATACCTTATGTATCAACAATACCTTATGTGATTGCAAGGTTGAGACACATTTTCTCAACATCCTCTTCATGTCTAGACTCAACTTCTCAATTGTATATACCGGATCGAAGACCTACGTCCTCTTCATCCTGGGTATATTTTCTTCAATATCTTTCTTTCTAATTTAGCTCACATATGTTATAATTTACATATGCTCGGTAGAGTGGGGGCAAATGCAATGCCCAAAATTGCATCCCATGTAATTTCACATTCCATAATCTCCTCTTTAGCCTTACTAAATTTGATAATGCAATGTCCCTTTCACCTAACCTTAATTTTGTGCTTAACCCTTTCATTTAAGGCTATTAAGGTGATTTTTTTTCGTAGACGATCATGTGATGAGTAAATGTTTGCGCACTATGTGAATGCGCCAAAAAGATTCTTGATTGTATAGCAATTGGGATGCTACATTTCCTACCTACGACAAATTGTAATGCCTTTGTAGCTTGCAAACACACTGAAAACACCCCTTTACATGCCTATATCCATTTTCAAATTCTCCATTCTATCATTCCTTCAATTTTATTAACTCTATTCGATTTATCACTCATTCTTGCTCATTCTTCTTCATCTTTCACTCTCATTCTCTCAATATATCAAGCTCTCTTGCTCGTTTCATCTCTACACAAACACTCTGTTTCTCTTAGTACGTCTTGGGTGTGGCATTATTTTCCTTTCAACATCACCATCTTGCGAAAGGGAAGGTAGTTGTTAAAATAAATATTTGAACAGCTCCCTTCGGGTTTCTTTTTGTGAATGTGTGTGCGTCGGTCTATGAGTCGCCGAGTTTGGTCGGCTTTCCATCGAGTTTTGATCTCCCGCTGTACGCATCCTCTCTTCGCAGCTTCGGGTAGCGGCTTCCCTTTCGGGTCCTGAGAGGCTGCGCTGGGCGTCCACATGTCTTGCTTGCGAAGATTCTTGTTTCTTTTTGCCTTGAAGTCTCTTCGAGTTGCAAAAGCCTTTTGCTGGGGCTATTACTTCTAAAGATTGTCAGAGGGACCCGCATCTTGCTACGTGGCGGCATATCGCAAGCTTTTTATGCAGAGATGAAATAAGTAGCTGCGGGCTACGAAATACTTCCGTAGGCCTTCTTTTATTTTGGTGGGCCCTACTTTCTGCCAGGTGGCGGCCATTCGCAGCCTTCTCAACGCAGCAAGGTGGTGAACAACTGCGGGCTGCGAAACGTTGCCATGTGTCTTTCGCACCCGATTGATGCGGCTTTCTCTCCTCATCAAGAAGGACCTCAGCTCATTGGACACTTGTTGCATCTTCGCAATCTCTTGACGGAAAGGAGAGAGGTTTTCATTCGGGCAGCGACAGGATGCCACGTACCTTACAACTGATCCTTGAGGCGGGCGATAGGCTGGCTGGCGAGATTATGTTATTAGATGCTGCTCTTCATGGTTTTTCAAAGCGGTGGATGACACTTGTCGCCTCGGGTATGGCTGAGACCACTGCCATCATTGCGAAGGGTGCGCCTGCACCTGAATGACCAGATGCTGTGTTCTAGCTCATTGCTGTTGTAACGGCATTAGGAATCTTCTAATTCTGGCATCATTACAAGAGATTGTGGGATCTTTTCTGTTACAGCTTTCCAAAGCAGTGGGAGTTTTCTCTCCAGCTATATATATGCTCTCTCTGTCAACCAGAAGGGAGACGGTCCAATAGTAAATAGATCCAAGAGCTTTAAGAAAAAGAATACTGGTTTTAGCAAGAGACACCAGGCCTCTTTTACATGTTTATTTGCAAGAAACTTTCAGACTGTGCCCACTGTTCGGCCTTTCTGTTTTTCATGTTTTGATCAAACTATAAACTGTGCCTTTTATTGTCTTAAGCATTTCATTTGAAAAGACTTCTATATATTGAATATAAGCTTGCTTATCTAAATCATGTCTAAATAACTCTTCTTAGTAGTAAGGATGTATGCGATATTATTTTATGTCAATAAATGAACTGTTTATGCTATAGTTTTAAGTTTCTGATGTTTTGGAATGTGACAACACCATTCAGGCCCTTAAGTCTATGATTTATTATGCCCATCAGCAAACTTTGGTGCATCGCCTTAGATTAGATTTTGCTTCATTATATCTGTTTCCTTTTCCCTTTCCAAAAAACTATTATAGAAGAAGCCGGCTTCTTTAAAAATCCGGAGGTTACTCAGTTTGGTGCAAAGGGGTCCCCCTTGAGTTGAGTTTCCCATAAGGCACTGTTACCTCGTCAATTTTTGGCGTCAACAGTTTGTCCTTTTTCTGGCATGCCCGGTGGGACCCGAACTAATGAAATTTCCTTATAGAGGGGTGTATGAGCCATCGGCCTGTAACTAGATCCCAAACTACAAATAACCCAAGTTTACTAATACCTCTGCTAGGGACAGTCCATGCCACAAATCAGTTAGTAACCATTCCATTCCCACCACCCCTTCCTCTCACCATGTTGCCGACCGTGAATAGAAACTATGTAGCATGGGATGCTGGAAGTCCCCTGGTAGCTCCAGTAGCGCCTGCTGTTTAGGGCGCTATCCCGGTTTCGGCCCTGAAAGCTCTTCCTAAATTTTTTGGGGACAACACAAAAACGCCAGCAGAACACTTGCAGGATGTAGCGGATGTATGTCTGGTACACGGTATTACAATGCAGAATGTAGCCCTGAGGCTCCTCGCTGCGTCCTTCAAAGGCAAGGCCTTGGATTGGTACCAGACACTGACTCCGAATTCAATTCGCACTTGGGATGACCTTGGAGATCCATTCTATGAAAGGTTCTCAAATGACAGAGATCGTTCTTCGTTATATTATCAGCTATCTGTCATAAGACGAGCGCCCTAGGAGGCCCTGACAGATTTAAATGCCCGATTTCACTCAAATTGGCAAAGGAATCCTGTGACTATCCGCCCGACTCCAGAACTGACATTCATATTTTATCTGAAGTCCATTAACCCCAACATTTCTGTGATGATCAAGTCTTTGGGAGAAGCCACTTTACCAGATGCTTATGCTACCGCTATCAAAGCGGAGAATCATTTAATAGATTGCGGGAAATTGCCTCCTTGACCTATTGTGTCAATATTTCCTGAAATATCAAACACAACACAAGAGGTTGCATCAACCAGTGCACTAACAACTCCCCAGTCGATGTACTCATATGCAGCCACTCCTGAAAACTTGGCTTCCACATCAGGTTCTTCCAAGGATGAAATGGGAGACCTCAAGGAGATGCTGCGAACTATGGTGAATGATATAACAACTCTCAAGCGGAACCAAGCAACGCCTCCACGGCCTGCATATCAAAACTATCAAGGTGGGTGGTCTACTTATCAGCAAAATCAATATCAGAGTGCGCCTCGCACTAATCCATCAGCACCGACTACCAACCAAATAGTCCTGGTGCCTATGCCGCTGATAGGTGCATCGCCAAGCTCAAGTAGAGAGTTAACCGCGAGACAAAATAATCTTATTGATGACATCAATCCATGGTGTTTCCCCTGCAACGATGCACATATGCCCCGAAATTGTCTGCGTGACAACTTACAACAGAAGGTGGCAGAGCAACACAGCCAAGGTACTACAACAGAAAATGGAGAACACATATGTGCTTCGGCAATGGAGAATGTGGTCCTTACCGCGCAAATGCAAGGAATGTCTTTAGAACAAGAGTCCGATATCGCTCCTGATCACACACTCTTCTCCTGGATGGAAGACGAGGAAAAGGTGTTTGCTAATGACACATCCATAGTCGAATCGCCGCAGGTGCAATCTGACTATAACACACGCTCAAAGAGGAGATTCACCGGTGAGCTTGTTGTTTCACTTTCGGACAACCCACAATGCAAAGGTGTGTCCGATCAAATTCCCGGTGCTTCGACCGTCTCTTCACCTTCTCAACCATGGAAGGAGATTATTATAACAAAAGCAAAGGAGCAAAAATCTCCGAGCTCGTCACCTTTTAATGTGGTGGAGCAATTGAAGAAATCATCCGCTAATGTGTCTTTATGGGACATGCTAGCTATCCCAGAATAGAAAACTATGCTACAGAAGGTGCTTCAGCAAGAGATCCGCTCAGCACCAATAGAGCCGTCTGCCAGTACAGAGGGGGTTTATCAAATGCCACTAGCTAAAATTCTTGCAGACAAAAAGATGGCGAAGGAATCCCATGCTGAAGGCGGAGGTAGGCCAAAACCTCAACCCTTCTTCCTGACTCTCATTATAGGGGAAAAGCTATTACATAACGCCATGATTGATTCTGGCGCTAGTACAACGGTTATGCCAAAACTGATAGCCGAAGCCTTGGGGATCAACTATGAACCTATGAAGAAGGGGGTGATGTAGCTAGATGGAAATAAAGTTGATACGGTGGGTGTCATCAAAGCGCTTCCGTTAACTCTATTTGCCTGCCCAAGTATCACGGTCCCGCAAGATACTGTAATCATAGATGTTCCTCCTATGTTCGGTCTCTGTCTATGTCGAGAATTTACTTCAAAGGTGGGCAGATATTTGTCTTTAGATTGGTCACATCTAATACTTAGGACCAAGCATGGTGCAAAAATGAAGATAGAATCGGAGGCTCTACATTTTGAACATGTGGCGGATGAGGCCCTGATCAATTTTGAGGCCGCACATACCTCTATCACCAAGCAAGACATGTATGGTGTCGAACTGCTAGAGGAAGAGGAGGTGAGCGGAGACCGAAATGATAAGGAAGATGCTCTATTGAGTGAACACATAAACAATGATCCTTTCAGGAATTAACATGCTACCGGATTGGGAACATATGTGATTTATGATGAAGACCAAGTTCTTCCGAAGGTTGTCAAAGAATCCTACGATAACCAAGCAAATGAGCTGTGGACATTGTATTTTGATGGAGCAAGGAGCAAAGTCGGAGCTGGAGCCGGGGTATGTCTAATATCCCCACAGAATGAAAAGTTGTTGAGGTCTTTCCGTTTCCAATTCGCTGTTCAAACAACGAGGCCGAATATGAAGGGTTAGTCCAAGGCCTTAGCCTAGCGGAATGAATGGGTATTAAGCAATTGATTGTGTTCAGAGATTTCAAACTAGTAGTTAATCAGGTCCAGTAATCTCCGCAGCGAAAAATGTCCGAATGAGATCCTATCGGCATCGAATCTGGGACCTGATTGAAGGATTTGAAGCTTTCAACATCTTGACCGTTCCCCAAACGCAGAATGGCGATGCAGATCGCATGGCGGTGATCGGTGCTTAGTTTGATCCTGTCTCTGACTTGCTTTGGAACAAATATTCAGTACGAGTGCTTGTTCGACCAGCGATTCCCGACAATGATCAAAGTTGGCAGGTCTTTAAGAGTGATGAGCACATCACCTCATTTATCCAACACTCGGGAGAATTCGCTGATCAACTTCAACCGAAGATTGTCGAGGCCTATGAAGGACAAATTATGCAGCTCAGGTCAAATAAACTTCCAAAAGGGTTAGTTACTCTCGAGAATTTTTTCGATTGTAATGACGCCCGAAATGATAAATGGAAGTTCGTGGAAGACAAAAGTGATTATGAAAACCTTTGGGTCTCCTATGGCAGGAATCTTCGGGTCGAAAAAGATGTCCCACAGCGAGATAGAGAAAGGCTTATCAGTTTCTGCAAAAAATATGGAGTAGTGGCCTGGTCCTACGATGATCTGGAGGGTTACGATCCTGGCATCATTCAACATACTATTGAACTAACAGAAGGTGCAAAACCAGTCCGACAAAAACAACGACCAGTCAACCCTAAAGTTGAGGCCTTGATGGCACAAGAGCTAACCAAACTCATTGAGTCACGTATTGTCTTCCTAATCAAACACAGTACTTGGGTATCAAATTTGGTACCAGTCTGAAAGAAGAATGGTGATATCCGCTTATGCGTGGACTTCTGAGACCTCAACAAAGCATCTCTGAAGGGTCACTACCCATTGCCTTCTATGGAGTCAATCCTCCAAACTGTCGTAGGATCAAAAATGTTCTCTCTGCTGGATGGCTTCTCTGGCTATAACCAAATTCAAGTTAAAGAAGAAGATCAGCACAAGACTACGTTCACCACCAAGTGGGGAACATTTGCATATGCTAAAATGCCCTTTGGTTTATCCAATATAGGTGCAACTTTCTAGCGAGCTATGGACATCGCATTCAGTGAACTGATCAATAAGTTTATTCTAATATATTTGGATGACCTTACTGTGTTCTCTAAATCTAAAGATGATTATTTTGATCATTTGGAATTAGTTTTTCAAAAATGCCAGGAGTTCGGGGTTTCCTTAAATCCAAAGAAATGTGTATTCAGAGTACCATAGGGTAAGCTGTTAGGGCATGTTGTGTCTAAAGAAGGTATTTCAATTGACCCCGAACGAGTAAGGGCTATCAAGGAGCTTCCCCTTTCGGTAAATAAGAAAGGTGTCCAGTCTTTTCTCGGCAAGGTAAATTTTGTCAGCAAATTTATTTTCGATTTTGCAGGAATGATTAGGCCGATCACTCTAATGCTAAAAAAAGATCAAGCTTTCAAGTGGACAACAGAAGTTTGAGAGGCTTTTGAAAAGGTCAAGGAAGCGATCTCCACAGCCTCGGTGCCGATTAATCTAGATCAATGCAAAGATTTTATAATGTATGCCTTCAGTAGCAAGTCCAGTATCGCTACTGTCCTGACTCAAAAAGATGGCGAAGGAAAGGGAGAGCATCCAGCGGCGTTCTATTCCCGAACCCTAAAAGAATATGAGGCAAATTTTAACTTCGTCGAGAGACAGGTCTTTGCAATAGTAAAGGGACTTAAAAAGTTCTACCATCTAATTTCCTGTAACAAAGTTCTGGTATATGTCGCGCATTCTAGTGTGTGGGAATATATCATGGAAGGAGAGATTACAGAAAAAAGGGCTAATTGGATTACCAAGATCCTGGAGTATGACATTGAGGTCAGGCCTACTAAGACTGTTAAAGGAAGAGGACTGTGTGAGTATATGACACAGAATGAGGAGGTACCTGCCAAGGAGGAACAACTAGAACTCGTCCTGATAAATGAATTAGGATCGGAAGACGATTGGCTGACAAATAGAATGAACTTCATGTAAACCGAAAGGTATCCGCCAGGCCTCTCATCCAAAAAAAAAGTATTACCGGCTTCAGAATTGCAGATATATGATGATAGAAGGACTTCTGTTCAAAAGAAATTTCAATGGTGTGCTCCTGCGATGTGTTACTTCAGGGGAGGGGTAGAGGATCCTTGACGCATTTCACAATAGCGACGAGGGTGGACATTTCTCTGCCAAAACTACTGCCATTAAGGTCCTGAGAGCTGGATATTACTGGCCTACACTTTTCAGTAATTCCTACTCTTTGGTAAGGGCTTGTAAAAAATGTCAGTTCTTCTCCGACAGAAGGAAAAATTCAGCGATGCCCCTCAAACCTATCGTGGCGGATGAACCATTTGCACAATGGGGCCTGGACTTCATCGGAATGATCAATCCGATTTCTAGTGCTGGACATAAGTGGATTTTAACAGCTACTGACTACTTCACAAGGTGGGTGGAAGCTGTTCCCCTTAAGGGGGCAACAGAAACAGAGATTGTAGACTTCCTTGAAGCACTGGTGACAAGGTTCGGCCCTCCGAAGACAATAATTTTAGACAACGCCAGAGCATTTCTAGGTACAAAGGTATGTCACTTTGCATTAAAAAATGACATATTCCTTAAAAAATCATCAAACTATTATCCACAGGGAAATGGCCTAGCCGAGTCGACAAACAAAAGCTTAGTTCGACTCCTTAAAAAGGTTGGCTCAGAACACCAGAGGGAATGGCATAAAAATCTCTTAAAAGCGCTCTGGGCCAACTGCATAACTCCTAAGCAAGTCCTCAAGACTTCACCCTATGAGTCAGATATGGAAGGAGGCGCTTATTACTTATTCCACATGGAGATCCCCAATACAGCCATCAAACTCCCTTTGAGATAGAACAAAATGGAGCTATGGAGGTCTTTCAAATTTTCACTAACTATTGAAGTACAAGAAAAAAGGAGAATTTCTAATAGCAATGACAAGCCGTCAACAGGTGGTCAAACGATGGTTTGACAAGAAGGCTTCCGACCAAGGTCTGAAAAGTGGAGACTTAGTGCTAAAATATGACAGCAGGGCTGCAAAGCCAGGTCAGCACGATAAATTTGATAGCCTATGGGAGGGACCCTTCAAAATTATTCGGGCCACACAACACAACACTTTTGAGCTGGAAAATATGGAACAAGAGCCGTTAGGAATCCCGGTCAATGGGATTCATCTTAAGTTGTTTCATTAGGCATTATGCTCTACCTTGTACAGTTGTAAATAATGCTTTTGTTTCCTTTCCTATGTGTGGCCTATTCTTTTTCTAAAATTAGTTGTCTTTCTACGCATTTGCTCATCGTCGTTGGCGGGTAAAACACCGGAGTTGCTTTACACAAAATACACTCATACATGGAGAAATAGCATACAAAACTAGCAAACCCAGAAAATTTTAAACACAGAAGAAAAAAGAGCATGGATTTTCCTTAAAACGAGAAGTATATATTTATATATATGTTCTTTAGTTACAAAATGGCTGGGATGCCGATTTCCAAAATATACAAGTATCTGGGTACATTATATATACGATAGCCTTTTATCAGGCTTATCTAAAATAAGAAAGTTACATGTTGAGAAAGCAGGCAAGGGAGTTATCTATCCAAAGGAATGGCTAGCAGCAACTGACGCATTCACTGCAGCGTCCGCTTCTTCCTCGTCCACGGGCTCGTCGACGGCACTAGTAGCATCATTTGGCACAACCGCTAGTGGCGGTGGGAACACCAGGTTCCTGAAGTCAGTGTACCAGTCTATGTCGTAGAAAGGTATCACGTTGTAGCTCCAAAACAGGAAGTGAAGGGCCTGAGTAACCCTCTGCTAGTGCTGGTCACAGGTCTGCAGGCGGAATCCGCTAAGAAATGGCAGCCAAACGACAATAGCTTCTTCTTCGATAAAGCGACGCAGGTCGCTGGCTGTTGGCAGGCCTATCCCATATGCAGCATGTGCAACGACCTCACCAAGCCCATTCAGGTATTTCTTCGGGAAGATTTCCTTCACCAGCCTCAGGATAAGTGGCCGGGGAATGCTGATGTCTAGCATGGATGCTACAAAGTGTGAACATATGTCGGTATTCACCCTATACTTATCCTTATATTCTACGCAATCCTTGCCTAAGACCCATTTAATGGCTACCAGAACTAGTGAATGCTTGTTCTTCGTCATCCTTTTCAGCTTTCTAGTGGAGATCTTGCATAAGAATGCCGTCTGTGATTTAAACGAGGTTAGGCGAATTAGGGTATCCATTCGTCCTGACACTGTCCCTAAGTCTCTTAAGATAATGCCAAATTTGCTCACCACCTAACTTATGAAAGGATTTGCTTAGCAATCTGCTACTAACCTATCACCTCTTAAACGCTAAGTATGTTTGCTCGCTATCTACTGGCCTATTTATAAAAAAATTGACAAGACATATGTCAATCCGCCTCTAAGGAACGTGATGTATGTTGGCTGCCATCTCGAAGGCTGAGTTTGTGTTTGTTCACATTTTGGGCTAGTACATGCACGATAGCACAGCTCAAGGCATGCTTAATTGAATGAAGTTGATTAATTAACTTTAAAAAGGTGGCACTTGTTGGTGAAAGGACGTATGGCCGTAGGCTATTATGTCATATCTCAAGCACATCCCAGAGCCCAAGGCGATACTCGTATTTTTTTTCAGGCGGTGATCGTTTGCTTGGCGTAATCATTCCGGCCGGGATATTAATTGCCAGCGCATATTAACGCAGGGTTGGAAGGCCAGTTGCAAGCTCAATTTCCAAGGAAATCAAGGTGTATCACACGATCTCTTAAAAACAATAATGAAATCCGGCTGCCTCGAAATAACAATCAGTTCATCTTGCACGAGTTGTAAGATTAACGGTACATGCCGAATTAAATGCAAAAGGCTTGCTTTCGCCTACCACCTTGGGGAAGGTTGCTATTATTGCAACGAAAAGGCTTAAATATTTCAAAGGCTTTTACAAACGCAGGGAAGTGCAAAGTATTTTCGGTCTGTCTATTTAGAGCAAGCAAATTCGCAGGCCAAGAGCTTACAAATTCTGTAGAGAAAAAAAAATGTCAGAATCTTTAGCCCAACAGATGCAAGAAGAGATTAGCCAGGAACTGTTCACGGCTATTCGTTCTTCGGCCGAGGTATACGTGTACGAGGATGTAGCATATGCTATGCCTGGTATACCCGCGAAGACGAGAAGAACCCACACAGAGGAGCTGGATAGACCGAATGAATGGAGTAACCAAAAAAAGGTTAAAGAAAAATGGGATAATATCTACGACCCAAAGCTTGCAAAAAACCCCAAATCTCTCAGAGAGGCAGCTTATGCAAGGTTATTAGCAGCAAGGGTAGACCAATCCATGGCAGGTAGAGTCTGGTATAGCGGTCTCCCACAATACATGGTCCCATTGGTGCACTATTGCCCGGAGGTGGTTGACGCAACTTTTCAGCGCTATAATCCAGATACCCACTGCATTGAAGGTCGCAATTTAAGGGTTCATATCAGCCCAGAAGCTATCTGACACATGTTATGTATCCCGGATCCAAACAGAAGGAAGGAAACTATCGAGCCTTTTCGCCCAAGCAAGGGGGAGAAAATATGGAAGAAAATGAAAATCGGCTTCGATTTCTTATTAGAAGAAACTAGTAAGAAAGGTATCGCGTCTGCTAAAGTACCAAGTATCCCATTATTGCGTGGTTCATTCCGTGATGATCTTCAGGACCCCATGTCCATGCTGACATTTGTTTGCGGCCGAGACTCTGATGAGAAGATCGAGGCTTTTCAGCTGGGCCCTGCAATACAGTTTCGCAAGCAGCATGAACTCTTCTGGTATGATTTTGCTGAGTTCATGGTTGAAGAAATGATAAATCAAATGGAGAATTATCAGGTGGAAAAAAAGTTTAGATTCTTTTCCTACCTGGTCCACATATTCCTACATCAGAATTCAGATTTCTTCTGCTATCAATTTTTGATGAGCAAAACAAAAGAAAGCCGATGTCTACTTGGACACATTTCCTTTCCGCAACATATGACTATTGTGCCTTCGCAGACTATTTCATAGCACCGGTTTTGAATGATTTGATCAGAAAAGGTGATATCGTCCGGCTCACCACGGAGCAGACTGGATTAATGCAAGACTACACCCTTGTTTGTGACTGGTTCTTAGGCAAGGATTTCATAATCCTTCGAATGCGAGGTTTTACTGGCAAACCTTTCTTACTCCCGGCTTGCATCACCGATAGAGTGCTCGCGCTGGAGGTTTTCTAACAGGTGTGTGTCATTGATTTCACCTTCTGTAGTAGCAAAAACATCAAGAAGAAGAGATTCTTCACTTGCCCGAAGAGTTTCAAGCTGGTAATGCTAGTTAAAAAATAATCACACAAGTTGTCAGAAAAGAAGCTGGCACATCTGGGGTTGGTACTGATAAATGATAAGTGGGAGTACAACCCTTTCAATGACCTGCCAGAGCCACATATGAAGATTACCCATGTTTCCTGACCATACTGGGAGAAGCGGGTTAATACACAGACTGATAGAGAGGAAGATTTTGTTGAATTAGCGCAAATCCCTACACCGGATACCAGAAGTCCATGGCACAAGTTCTACTTTCCTGTGGCCGTGGCCAGGGACAATCTTCTGATGGAGCGCAGCATGTATAACAAGTTGAAGAGGGGCGAAGAATGGAGCGATGAAAAGATAAGGGCTTTTTGGAAATATCGCAAGGAAATAGCGCAGTTGGATGCTCCTTATAATCAATTGAAGGACGACCAGGAATTTGATAGATGGTAGAATGAAGGCCACTCTAGCCCGAACTCTAGTGCTGATAGGAGCAAAGAGGGAGAGGGATCCGAGGAGCATGAAGAAGAAACAGCGGTATCATCCTCTTCGACGCAAAAGGGTGAGGCTTCCAAGCAGACCGTCTATGTGGCCACTAATGTACATTTTAATATATCAAGGGGCTCGCTTACACGCACTTGGACCACTAACCCGGCCCGGCTAATGCCTCATCAGAAGGATTCGACTGCCGAAGTTAGTGAGGGTCCACCTGCGAAAAGGCAGCGCACGGAAAGCATTATCGGAGGTGTTTTGCAAGAACCCGTCGGAGGAGAAGTGCCCGCTGCTAGCTAAATGCCAGAGTTTTCGGGAGAGTCACGAATGATCCTGGAACCACCACCGACCAGTCAACAGGTACATTTCGCTCCTTCTTCTCTTGCATCTCATTCTTTCGTATCTGCCCCTGCTTCGTTGGCAACTCCTGCCATAAGCCCGAGCCCTCCACCTTCTGCTTTTAGTCCAGCTCATTCGGTCAGATTTGCCCAGTTTTCACAAACCCAACCATTTATAATTACTCCTCCAAGTATGCTCATGCCTACTGCTACCGCTTAGTCTTTCCTCACCTCACTTTCAGAAAATGTTCCCCCTGTCGGCCCCCATTCTTTTTCCGCTATGCTTACTGATCCTTTTCCATTGCAACAAACCGATACCCAGTCAACAATTATCCTTCCCTGGTCAATTAGCCTTACGACTGAATCTCCGATTCAGCTGCTACAAATGCCTAGCCTTGCTGATAGTTCTCAGGCCAAGCTATGGAACGTGCCACACTTTTATTCGCAAACTGTCACTCTCCAAAAGAAGCAAATACGTGCGCCTATGAAAATTACCTATCCCTATGCCCTACCTTCTGGTGTTCCTTTCACAGGTGGGCTAGTTTCATCACCAGCCGAATTCATAGCACAGATAGATTGTGGAAAAGAAGCGCGCACAAATAGAATGAGGCGACGTAGGGCAAAGGATGACAATGCTCCCGCCGAGCCGAGAGTACAAGCTTCGTATGATGAGGCCCGACAAGAATTAAAATTTGCAACAATGTACCCAAGAATAAGCAAGCCTCAAGGAGAAATGCAACCCGAAAATTATGAGATCTATGCTTTCGGACTTGACATGAAGGTAGCCTGGCCGCAAGATAAAGTCAAAATCATGGAGGAGATGCAACAGGTGGTCACTTCCAAATTCTTCAAAACTGGCCGCCAGTTAAAGAAGAAAGATGAGCAACTCAAGGCAGCCAAGGAAAGGGTGAGTTTTCTAGAGACAAAGGAGAAATCCTTGAAAGCAGATATCGTCCGAATGACTGAAAGTGCGCTAACAACAGAGAATGAGAGAAACAGGCTTCAGGGCGAAATTGCGAAAACTCAGGTTGCCGACCCAGGCTTAGTAAAAGAATTGCAAGGTAGAACCAAGCAGCGCAGCAGAGCCTACAGTCAAAAGAGGAAGAGCTCGAACGCATCCACCTTGAATATAGTCAGGGGATGGCACAAAAGGGTGAGGAGTTGGAGCGCCTACAAGAGCAGTATCAGTAAAAGGTACACGAGAAAGAGGCCGAATTCAAAAGCCTGAAGGCTAAGCTAGAAGAGGAGCTCCGGGAGACAAAGGCTTCTTTGGAGGAGCAATCGGCTAACCACTCCCGAGCTAAACAAAATTGGAATAAAGAAATGAACAGTTATGCGGAGCAGTTAGCATCCAAGAAAAGAAGAAGGCAGAATTAGCCGAGACCCTCATTTCAAGAGACGTGAAGATTTCTTCACTTAAAGCCTCTCTACTACCTACCCCTGCCCAACCTGATGTCATCCCGCTGGTTAGACAATTGTATATTTCTCACTAGGAGAAAGTCAAGACCTTCTGCCTAACACTGCAGCCTACCCTCTGATTCATCGACAAGGAATCAAGACTCAATCAAGAAGCTCACGAAACAATGGAGCAGTTCCCGCGTTTCATCCTGGAAAAGGTTCCTGAGGCAAGGGACTTGTTCAACAAGCTATACTTCGTCTCGGACGAAATCCTTGCTGAGGTGGGTATCGAAAATTGGGACATTGCTGCTCAAACAGCAAATAAATTCATTCATTGTCAGTCCGCTTTCTAGCGCACTAAGGCAGCGACTACTTTTCTAAGCAAGGCGCTTGACGGTATATGGGGAAGTTTCTCTGAGTTAGGCAAGCTGGGCTTGCCATCCCCGTTCCTCGCGGATGGCTCCATTACCACAACTACACAGATTGCGGAGGTTATTGAGTAGAAGAAGATCGACTCGGAGGCATTCAAGGAATTTGGTAGCTCCCTAATGACAGCCGACATTGAGGCGATCATTCATCCACTCTCCGAGCTGCTTTTCCATATCCAAGCAGGCGCCGACCAACCTGAGGTGTTGCCTCACAAGGAAGCTATTGATCTCCGTGAGGCACAAAAAAATTTGCGCAGCATGGCAAAGCTGTCCAAAAATGAAAGGTCACCCTTGCAAGCTGCTCTTTCCAAACTCTGACTCCATTCGCCCTATGGATGAAGCTCTGGTCTGCAGAACCAGAGAGTTTTTGGGTTCTACATTTCTTGTTTGAAACACCCCTGATAGTCGCCAAAAGTTATTAAAATAAATATTCGAACAGCTCCCTTCGGGTTTCTTTTTGTGAATGCGTGTGCGCTGGCCTGTGAGTCGCCGAGTTTGGTCGGCTTTCCATCGAGTTTTGATCTCCCGTTGTACGCATCCTCTCTTCACAGCTTCGGGTAGCGGCTTCCCTTTCGGGTCCTGAGAGGCTGCGCTGGGCGTCCACGTGTCTCGCTTGCGGAGATTCTTATTTCTTTTTGCCTTGAAGTCTCTTCGAGTTGCGAAAGCCTTCTATTGGGGCCATCACTTCTAAAGATTGTCAGAAGGACCCGCATCTTGCTATGTGGCGGCATATTGCAAGCTTTTCATGCAGAGATGAAATAAGTAGCTGCGGGCTGCGAAATGCTTCCGCAGGCCTTCTTTTATTTTGGTGGGCCCTACCTTCTGCCAGGTGGCGGTCGTTCGCAGCCTTCTCAACGCAGCAAGGTGGTGAACAACCATGGGCTGTGAAACGCTGCCATACGTCTTTTGCACCCGGTTGATGCGGCTTTCTCTCCTCATCAAGAAAGACCTCAGCTCATTGGACACTTGTTGCATCTTCGCAATCTCTCAATGGCAAGGAGAGAGGTTTTCATTCGGGCAGTGACAGGATGCTACGTACCTTACAACTGATCCTTGAGGCGGGCGAGAGGCTAGCTGGCGAGATTATGTTATTGGATGCTGCTCTTCATGGTTTTTCAAAGCGGTGGATGACACTTGTCGCCTCGGGTATGGCTGGGACCACTGCCATCATTGCGAAGGGCGCGCCTGCACCTGAATGACCAGATGCTGTGTTCTAGCTCATTACTGTTGTAACGACATTGGGAATCTTCTGATTCTGGCATCATTACAGGAGATTGTGGGATCTTTTCTATTACAACTTTCCAAAGCGGTGGGAGTTTTCTCTCCAGCTATATATATGCTCTCTCTGTCAACCAGAAGGGAGACGACCCAATAGTAAATAGATCCAAGAGCTTTAATAAAAAGATACTTGTTTTAGCAAGAGACACCAGGCCTCTTTTACATGTTTATTTGCAAGAAACTTTCAGAATGTGCCCACTGTTCGGCCTTTCTATTTTTTATGTTTTGATCAAACTGTAAACTGTGTCTTTTATTGTCTTAAGCATTTCATTTGACAAGACTTCTATATATTGAATATAAGCTTGCTTATCTAAATCATGTCTAAATAACTCTTCTTAGTAGTAAGGATGTATGCGATATTATTTTATGTCAATAAATGAACTGTTTATGCTATAGCTTTAAGTTTCTGACGTTTTGGAACGTGACAACACCATTCAGATCCTTAAGTCTATGATTTATCGTGCCCATCAGCAAACTTTGGCGCATCGCCTTAGATTAGATTTTGCTTCATTATATCTATTTCCTTTTCCCTTTCCAAAAAACCATTATAAAAGAAGCTGGCTTCTTTAAAAATCTGGAGGTTACTTAGTTTGGCACAAAGAGGTCCCCCTTGAACTGAGTTTCCTATAAGGCACTGTTACCTCATCAATTTTTGGCATCAACAGTAACTACATTATTTTTATATTGCATTATCGTATTCATGTTGAATAACATATTGTTATTCTAACACGTCTATTATTTTTTTATCTTATCTATCTCCTTTCTTGTCTATTATCTTTTCTATCTATGTATCTATCTAGTTGTTTGTGGTGGTGGGAACCCTTATGCAAGGGCTTGATTAAGGAAAGCCCCTAAATAGCCCCAACCATTTTCCCATTTTTGTGTGTGTAGGTACATTGAAGTTGGAACATTGTGGGAGGCTTCACTCATGGACCTATTGTAAGTCTCCTAAGTTCTCTCTTTTTTATTTCTATTATTTCCTCTAAATCTTATTTAGTCTATGTTTTTTTTATCATTATTCTATTATTTGTATTATTCTCATTTAAACATGTTCTAGAGTTTTTAGTTTCTAAATAGTTAGTAGGGTCTTTATTGTCTCTGTTAGTAAACTCTATTTTTGATCTATACAAGACTACAACATGCCGTAGGGATGTCCGCATGCCATGCTATCATCCTTTTCTGAGAGCTTTTCAGCTTACTCACAAGACCTCTGAAGCCTACTCTTTGGCCCCTAAAACTCTCATCTTTTAATTCCACATAAAACACAAGATATAAAAAATCTCTCTTGTCTTTCCATTTTTGTCACCCGAGCTTTGATCCTTGAGGTAGTTGAGGAAAATTATCTCTTAATGGGCGGGGGAGGTGTCGAATTTCCTCTACAAAAAACTCATGATGGTTTCACTCACCCTACGATAACTCTTCCACTTAAAGGTAGACAAAAATAGCTAGATGTATCATTCACCATCATGTTGATGTTAGACGAATTCCATGTGAAGCTAGGATATCCATTGCTATGCTCCATGAATTTCATCCCATCGGTAATCCATAAGTGCATAAAGTCCCCATTTTAGAATCAAATATATACAATTCATCATAGTGGGTTTAAACCTTTGGCTTCCCATGGAAACTTTTTACTAGACTATTTTTGGCCTTAACCTATGGAACCCATTAAGCCTCATGAAGATTTATTTTCTAGGTCATAAATTTTTTAAGGCAAAGCGCATAAAAAATTTATCCCTTAACAATATCTCACCTGAGGATGATCAGTCTATAGTGACTTCTATAGTTGTTCCTCCCACCCAACAGGTTGTGGATAAACCTATTTCTGAGGCAGATATCATCCCAAGTACACCAGGCATTTATACTATATTTCCTCTAGACCAATATCATATAAGAGATCAAGAAACAACCCCTTGATTACCTTTGTGCCTCCAAAAGAGAAAAAAATATAGACCTAAGGAGACAATGGTTCCCCAACCCCCGGTGGTCCCTTCAGTTCCTCCTCTAAGGGAAGAAAAGAGACCAATGGTAGAGAAACCCACTCTTACCCCTTCATAAATTGAAAATTGTACAAGAAGGAATAAAAATTCTGAGGAGCGTAAGTGTAGACATCGTGCTATTTCTCGTCAGTTGGATGAAAAGAATAAGACATTACTTGATGATCAAACACCTATCCAAACAAACCATGATGAATTACCACCTTCACAAAAACATGAAAATGAACCTTACATATCTCAACCAAAACAAAGAATGAAACAAGAACACACAATTGACATTGTTATTAAACCAACCATTGCGACAAATTTAGTTGATGAGGATGAAGATGCTAAGATTGATGAACAAGTGCATAATGAATTATCTTTGTTGTTCTCAAAGTCTATGGATTTAGATGGGGGAAATCATGATGATCCTCCTGAAAAGAGTGAGTCACCACGTGTTGAACTGGTGATGCTCCTTGTATGAAACTTGTTGTAGTCCCTTTGGCTAGTTTTCTTCCTTCCATATATAATAAGAAAGATTAGGATGTGAACGATTTGCTTTAAAATTGGCTTGCATGTGTATTACCCCTTGTGTTTTCCTTATATATATTATTTGTGTTTTCTTGCACATGATGTGATCTCTTGTGTTGTGCTGTTTGATGTGTCTTTATGTTTGTGAGTTTTCTTTGGAGGATTCTTGTTGCTCCATTGGAACAAGGATACAAAGGAAACAAATCTGTTGTGACATGCACCTATTTGTATACATTCATCTTTATATCATAAATATTTTTTGTCTCATGTTTTCCTTTTGGGGATGATGCAAGGTGTCAAGACATTTAGGTCTCTTCCATGTTGACCCAAAAGTTTGTTTGTTCTCTCTATGTGTCATTATTCCATTGTGTTTGTAGTTCCATAGAGTATCTAAGGGAATGATATCAATTTCGAGCTTAGTTATATTGTGGAAAAGATGTATACTTACCCCAAATCCGTGAATCCCTTATGTGATCATCTTTGTGTTGTTTGTGGCATTGCATTGGGGGAAACCCCTTGTTGTGAGATAGCTTTATTTGGAAACATATTTTTGGCATAGGTATTTCCAAATAATCTCTCATGACCTTATTATATTGCATTTATCATTTTTTCTACCTTAAACCAATTGCTCACAACATGGTGTTTAACAATTACTTTAAGGTGGGGGCATACATTCCATTATTTGCTGCACTTTGTTCACACATGCTAGACTTAGTGATGCATTGGCTTAACATTTTGATCATTTGTGTAGAACCTTATTAGAGTTATTGGGTCTATAGCTCTTGGTATGGTTGACATGGGTGCACACCTAGTGAAAACCGGTCCTCACTATCCCTTGTGTGTTTATCATTTTGCTACTCTTTTTAGAAGGCTCACCTAGTGAATATCAAACTTCACTAGCCCGTGGTGCCTTTGGTTGATGGTTCACCTAGTATATTAGAATTTTCTAGCCCGTGAGTCATGAGCATCTTGGGTATGGATCCTAGTAATATTTCTATGGAGCTTGCTAGTCCGTGATTTTCATACTCACCTTTTTGCATTTTGTATTTATATTTTATTACATTTTATTTTGTATTGTGTTTTTGTCATGTTTTATTTTTCCATGCTACATTTTACACGTGTTTTCCTTTGCCCTTATGTTGGTTTTCCATGAGATCTTGAATCCTAGGTGCTTGTGCGCTTACCCTAGTTTCATTTCCATCCCATCTCCTCAAAATTTGGATATTTAAATCCCTCTTGACATATTTCTACTTTAGTGTGAGTCTGAGCATAAGTTTGAACATACTCTCACTAAAGTGGGCTAAATGTAGTGTTGTAAATTGTCACCCTTGATAATTTCACAATAGATTTTTCTCCCTCCTATGTGCTTGGACCTAATTGTACACCTAATTTCCTCAATTATGCATTCCATCACCCATCTAATCGTTTATCGAGAAATTAAATGTGAAAAACTAAAGTAGGCATTTAATATTTTTCCCTTGGCACTCCAAATCCTGAAAAAGTGGATTTGGACAAGAGTGCCCTTGGTGGCCTTGTCCCCTTAAAATGACCTTAAATTTTAATATGTCAGGGCTGGCAATTTATTATTTGAATGTTAAATCTTAAATATTGGCTATCGAGATTTAATTAGTGGGAAATTAGATTAATTGCATATAAATACATAGTATTTTCACAATTTTAATGAATGAGGAAGAAGAGGAGAGTAAATGAGAAATTATTATATTTCAAGATCAAGTCAAGAGTAGTCAAGAGTAGAATTTACAAGATTATTGCAATATTTCATCATGAAAGCATAATGTCAAGTTCTATGCGAGTTTGTTCATGTTTATGCATATATTTTGTTTGTGAGTACTAATATTTGTAGAACTATCTTCAAATCAAGTCAAGCCAAATTACAATCAAGCCTTGAGGTGATGTGCATGACTTCAATCCTTCAAGGATATTAGATTTGAGTGGTGAGTTACAACTAATTGTTGATTCATTACTCTAAATTATCATTTAACCTCTATGATATCTCAAAAGGATAAGCTCTCTTTCATCAATTTTTCCATTGTGGAGGTAGAAATACCAACACAGGGTTTGATTAAGGCAAAACCCTATATGGCACAACCCTTCCTCTCTCTTTGAATGTGTAGGTTACAAATTTGAAGAAGATTGGAGGAAGATTGAGGACTATTTTCTTGTTCATGCATTCAAGCCCTACAACTTGACAAGATACAAAAAATCATTTATCTTAGTAACAAATGAAGATCTAACAGTGAGATCCAAAAATAAGAAGCCTTAGACTGGGGACCTAAGGACTATGAAAGCAAATTTTAGTTTTAGATCTCCAATCTAGAGTGCCTTGAGCGCCCTTTTCTAGCCAAATCAAGCCCAAATTCAAATCACACGTGTACAAATGTTTGCTTTATTTTTTTATGGTCATTAAATTTTTCTACCAACTTCGAGATTGACTGTATTCATAGCAGAACAATGTATTTTCATAATTAGCTGGTTACATCATTGCATTTCATCATAATTTCATTTCCAAACCACATACATCTACCACATAGACAAAAAAGGGGAATCCCTAAGCAAGGATTGGTTGACTCACCTATTAGATTTTTAGCTAATCTCATGTCCTTTCTCATCCTTTATTCCCGAGCAATGTTATTCTCCAGAAAGGTGACTAATCAGGTAAGAAAGCCCTAGGGTTTCACTTTTCCAACATCACAATTGTAAAGTAAGTTTCCAATTTATTAAAAAATAAAGGTCTACTCAAGATTATTGTTGTGTAGCTAGATAAATGACTATATATGATTGTCTAGTTTGAACTTCCATGAGTACAAAATTGAACCTATGCATGCGTGGAACTAAACCTAGAGTCACATATATGAAATTTTTGAAGGGGCCATTAGAACTTATTTGTCTGTGTGTTTGTGACCTTCAACAACTAGTATATAGTGTCTAAAAATGCTATCCCTTGGTCAAGCCCTTAAGTAGGTTGATTCAACAAGGAACAAATATTAAAGACAATAGGAATCCATGCACTATGGTCTTAGGATGCTAGTGTAACACTTTTTCTTCTCTTATGGTGAATGAAATCCTAGATGATTCAAATGAACTAGGTTAGTACTTAAATACGACATCTTAGCATGCATTTTAAAATAAAATTTGTGATTTAGTTAACCCATAACTATTTGTAAGGTAGATAAAGACCCAATTTAAAATAGATAAATAAAAAGTTTAGGGTTCAAAATTGTGTGTATGAAAGTGTTGTCAAATTTTCACTCACAAATTTGAACCAAAATAAGCTGGTGATTCTAAACTCTTACAATTTATAGAAATGAAATACAAGTAAAATAAAATTATTTACTAACTTTAATATAAAATACATCAACTTAAACACCAATCAACATATTAAAGACAATCTAATCGTCTTACATCCAAAACACAAAAAATCCAAAACTTAGTGGGTAAACCCACAAAAGTGGTTTACAATTCGAGTGAGGAAGGAAAAGGTGTAAAAAATGACCCCATGCAAAAAATTTTGGTTTTTGGGGTTCGAATGAACCATTTGGTTCGAGCAAACCAAAAAAAGGGTTCGAATGAACCCTGGTTTGAGTGAACCAATTAAATGCTAGATCCCACCATTCCCGCTAAAAAATACAAAGAAAACAATTTTTGAAAGGGGGTTCGAATGAACCCTGGTTCGAGCAAACCCCCCTTTTCCCACCTTCTCACCCTCTGGCACCAAAAAAGTCCAAAATTTTGTGCTTCGAAGCTCGGGTTGAGCATGAAAATGGAGGAGACTTCACATACCCAACTGGATGATGGTAGTCCTCGGAATGAGCTATCCAACGAATATAATTTTAGGATGTTTTGGTTTTATTATGTATTTGGTTTTTTTAGTTTTATTAAACATAGGGTTTTCACTAAAAATCAAGCTCTCTGTTTTACACATGTGAAAAAATAGAAGATTATAATTTTTTTTTGAAAAATATGAGTGCACCAGATATTGAAGTCCTTGATCCAATAAAAAAAAAATTGAATTTCGATACATACAAAAAAGTTATGCATTATATGGTCTGCCTATGTTCAAATTGTAATTGGTTTGACTTCAAAACTTGATTAAGGAAAAAAATTCAATAAAAAACTATCTAACCAATTTTGGAAGCACTAGATATTGTAGTTACAAATCTATATTCGAAAGAATTAGAATTTTATCCTTCATGGGAAAAAAAGTTATGCATTATACGGTGAGTGCCACTCCTTAAAAATATTGTTTACTGAAAAAAACTAGTTTTCAAAGGAGATGGAAAAAGAAGTGCAATCTGATTCCAAAAATTTTGAATTTTTTTTTTTAGAATCTACAGACAAAATGTGACAAATCATTACTTTGCATCATCTTCAAATTCTTCACGGTTTAGTCGCTATAGGTGCCCGAAAGTGAAGATTTAGTTAGAAAAAATTATTTTAGTGTCCAATTTGGCCAAAAATTGTAAACTAGTATTGTGGGATCACCCTAGTATTACAATAATGTCATTTACTTTTATTATATAAAATAATTAGCCAATAGGCTACTTATAGTATGAGATTTGAGCCTCAAACAAGTCTCACACTTGTAAACCATGTTGAGTCATCAAAAAACAAGTTTTAGCTACCATTTAATGGTAAATCAACTTCTGTTTAATGGTAAAAGCCTCCATAATCTCACTTATCACATAAAATTCAGATAAATATTATTTTTTTAACTATATGGCAATATTCTATTTCCATTTGCAATATTTTTTGTCAATTTGATGGCAACTTTCTTTTTTCATTTGCATTTCTTTATGTTTTAAATTTGTATGCAAATATTTCAAAATTAGATAATACTTAATTTATTTAAGGAAAAAATCTAGATTTGTCTAAATTTATTTTATTCCATTACTTAGCACTTATTATTAATTGTTTAATCTAGCCATATACAACTAGAATTTGCAACATATGACATCCATACACACCCATGCACAAACACATACTCTATAGCATATTAAAATACATATAGTTTTCTATCGATGTAATCCTTGAACCTTTAGGTGCAAGTGCTAGTTATTACGTCGATATACATAACTCTACAATGACAACACGCCATATAGGTTAGCAAATCTGTGAAAGAAAAACAAAAAAAACTACTTTGTATTTTCATGTGCAATGATTTTTTATTATTTTTTTCAATTATTTAAAAAGTGCACATGATTTTTTATTTATTTTTTCAATTATTTAAAAAGTGAAACAAAATTCTATTTTCATTGTTTAATTACAATATATATATATTTTTCATCTAATAAGTGATACAATAAGTTTTTATATATTTGAAGTTTGCTAATTGAAAAAATAAATGACTTGATATCTTTTGACGTATTTTATATAGATTATCTTGAAGATATATATATATATATATATATATATATATATATATATATATATATATATATATATATATATATATATACTAGTTAATATTACACTAAGAGGCATGACTCTAAGTGGCAGCACAACAACATATAGGTAGTCAAAACAAAAATCAAAAGCAAAAAACTCTAGCACAACAAAAAACCACAACTTTTTTAACTATGTTTTTGTAACACCACTTTGTTTTTAGCTTTAAATTTGTTTTAATCTATTAGTTATGGACACACATTAAAAGATTATACAATCATGTCTCATAATATGATTTTTTCTAACTTTAAAATTGTTTTAATCTATTAGCTATGGATACACATTAAAAAAAATTATTGTACAATCATATCTCATAATATATTTATAATTACAACTATTACTAGAATGCCATTTCACTTGTTATTTAATTTAACTTAAATTGAATAAAAGACAATAAAATAAACACCTCTATAATGATATCCCTCACTCTTTCACATAATTTGTTTAAAATATAAATATACTAATTTAATAACAAATATATTCCTCACTAATAGTTTCTTCTCCTAATTATTTAATTTAATTTTAATTGAATAAGACAAATAAAATAAACACCTCTATAATGATATCCCTCACTCTTTCACATAAATTTTTTAAAATATAAATATGCTAATTTAATAACAAATATATTCCTCACTAATTGCTTCTTCTCGCTAGTTACTTAATTTAACTTATATTGAATAAGACAAATAAAATAAACACCTCTATAATGATATCCCTCACTCTTTCACATAATTTGTTTAAAATATAAATATATTAATTTAATAACAAATATATTCCTCACTAATCGTTTCTTCTCCTAATTATTTAATTTAACTTAAATTGAATAAGACAAATAAAATAAACACCTCTATAATGATATCCCTCACTCTTTCCCATAATTTTTTAAAAATATAAATATACTAATTTAATAACAAATATATTCTAGAAAAATGGATCTCTCGGTGATTCATTTAGCGCGAGAAGCAGAAATCTGACAAAGAGGGGCCACATTTGTGGCGAATTCCACAATGGCAGCTACTATCCTTCAAATTATCTGATCTTCTATAATAAGATTTGAGCAGGATAATGTCAACGTCAGAAGAATACCCAGTTTTGGAACTAGTTAAAACGTCTGTGTAGACACAAATTTTGTTTTCTCTCCACTTTTCCGCGTGGACAATTTCGCTTCACTTTGAAGCGAACGCCGACCCACTGACCGAACAATTGCATAAAAAGGCTTCTTTTTACATGTTTACACCCGCGGCGCCGCTTTGGTCGACAAGCAAAATGCCCCAAATATTTCTTCTGCTCCTGTGTTGCATCTGGGCAGTGTTTCTGAATGGTGGAAGCTGCCGTGCACCCGCCTCGCCCATCAAATGCAGAGAAGGTAACTCCTTTTGCAGTGTTTCGAACGCCTATGGCATTTGGGGCGACCGAATACCCTGTAATGTCTCCATGGCTTTTTTCCCTTCCACGGAAGACGAGGTTTTAAGCGCGGTTGCCTACGCCGTCAAGAACAAACTCAAGATGAAGGTCGTCAGTGGCTTTTCCCACTCAATCCCCAAATTAGTCTGCCCCGGATCCGGTGACGGCACCGGGATTCTCATCAGCACAAAGAATTACAAAAAAGAAATTGTGGTGGACAAAGCCGCGATGACCGTAACTGCCGACAGCGGAGTCGGGTTGAGAGACGTTATTGAGGCGGCGGCCGCGTATGGAGTGGCCTTGACAGCTGCGCCGTATTGGGAGGGCGTCAGCTTGGGCGGCCTTCTGAGCACGGGCTCCCACGGGAGCTCCCTTTGGGGCCGTGGCAGTGCTCTGCACGACTACGTTCTCTCACTCCGCTTGGTCTTTCCTGCGCTTCCACAGCAAGGATATGCAAAAGTAGTCACGCTTAACCAAGGAGACCCCGACCTAAATGCAGCCGAAGTGTCTCTAGGACTCCTTGGAGTCATCACAAAGGTTAGTACACTGTATAACATGCCGTGGCTTTCCATTTTCTTTCTCAATAATTTATATATAAACTTAAACAAATATTGGAATTATACAACTACAGACTATATAGTGCACCAAGAACATGTCTCTGGGTCTTTCAGTATAGAAAAGAATAGAATAGACATTTATGAAGTTAAAGATAGTTTAAGAAAAGCAGATTTTGTTTTTTAATTTTCAAAAATGTTAAATTGTTATATAATGATTTGATGATAAATTATTCTATTTTTCAATCTTATTCTCTTTAAATAGATCTTAAACTAGCACTTGCACTTAAAGGAAGTTATGTTTGTACATGGATATGCTTGACAAAGTCTAGTATTATCTGATTATAAATATTTGCATACAAATTTAAAACATAAAGCAATGCAAATGAAAAGAGAAAGTTGCCATCAAACTAACAAAAAACACTGCCAATGAAAATAGAATGTTCCCATACAGTTTTCAAATCATTATTTATCTGATTTTTGAAAACTTTTACCATTAAATGACAGCTGATCTACCATTCAAGGGCAGCTGAAACTTGTTCATTGAACAGTAATTTGCAATTGTTTCAAACTCAAATCTCACACTATATGTTACCTATGACAAAATATCTATATACTTAGACTTTTTCATGGTAGATAATCTATTCCCACTGCTTGTATAGCTCATTACTTTGCTTTCTTGTTGCAAATTGTTTTGTAATGTGCAATGGAAAATGGGTGCAGGTGACGGTGAGCGTGGAGCCGCAGATGAAGCGCAATGTGACCAACGAGGTGAAGGCGGATGACGACTTGGGGGAGCAGATTTTGCCATTTGCAGCCACGCACGAATTTGGGGATATGACGTGGTATCCATATCAGCAGCGGGTGGTGTACAAGAGGGACAACCGTGCCGCCGTCGCAGCCGACGGCGACGGTGTGAACGACTTCATCGGCTTTCGCTCCACCGCAATTCTCATCTCCGCAGCGCTGAGATCCACTGGTATTTACTTATTTCATTCCTGTGCCCTTGTCTTAACGAGGCCCCTGGTTACATGAAATTAGTCGTATGTGAATGCAGAGAAGGCGTTGGAGAAGGCAAAGAACAGCGCAGGAAAATGCAGAGAGGCCAAACTCATCGTCGACTCGAAGCTCGCACTGGCAAACGGACTGAAGAACAACGATTTGCTTTTCACGAACTACCCAGTGGTGGGCTACCAGAACAAAATGCAGACGTCGGGCTCCTGCTATAAATCGTCATCTGCCGATCTGGTAAAAGCGTGCCCTTGGGACCCCCGATTCAAGGGCCTTTCCTTCTACGAGACCACCGCCATTTTCAGCCTCTCCAAAATCAAGGCCTTCATTTCGGACGTGAAGACGTTGCGGGACATGGACCCCCAATCGCTGTGCGGAATAGAGCTTTACAACGGGTTTCTGATACGCTTTATCAGAGGATCCGCCGCCTATTTGGGGCAGCCGGAGGATTCTGTGGTAATCGACTTCAATTACTTCCGCGCGGATAGCGCATCAAGTCCGAGGCTTAACGAAGACATATGGGAGGAGATTGAGCAGATGGCTTTCTTCAAGCACGGGGCGCGCCCACACTAGGCCAAAAACAGAAAAATTGCCTTCCATGCGGCCGCTACCAAGTACCCACACTTGGACATGTTTTTACAGGCTATGAGAAAGTACGATCCGGATGGCTTGTTTTCTAGTGACTGGACCGACCAAATTCTGCAAGAACAAAATGCCGGCGAAAAGAATATGATGGCTGGCTGTGCTTTAGAGGGATTATGTATTTGTCGAGAAGATCGACACTGTGCTCCGGCGGATCGATATTTTTGCAGACCTGGCAGAGTTTATCTCGACGCTAGAGTTTGTCGCTTCATTTGATTTAATTTAACTGGTGATACCGACTCTTGGTGCCATTCTCAAACCCACAAGCAATATTTAGATAATTCATGAGCGCCATTTATTGAAAAAATACCAATATTTTATTTTAATTATCTAAAAATTTCGTATCGACATGTTTAAATATTGTTTATTCTCCTTACAATGAAACTTTAAGGAATTATTTAGTCCTATAAAAGATATTAAATATTTATTGAAAGAATGCATTGAATTTTGAAATAAAAGATGTAGACGTTTACTATTTTCTTAATACAATCTTGTTCTAATTAACTAAACAATTATATTATCTAGTTAACCCACTTCATCTAATGTACCTCACTTTATTATTTAATTACCTCACCTAATTAGATTATTTAATTAGTTCCTTTTCCGTCTCACACATAGTTAAAAAAATTTATCCATATTTTCCATCTCACATGACTAAAATAATTACATAATTTTATTATATAATTACAACTATATTCTCTTCACCAAATCCCAAGATTAAAAGGGGTCTTAAATGCATTTGTCCCACACATTCCTTATGGTTGCAACAACTTACTATTTTGATAAGTGCATCCTAATTCTTCATATTCCAACATCCTCCTTCACAGACCTTCATTCCCTCAATCTTTAGGAAGTTTTTTATTCACCCTCCATTGTTGATCTTTTCATCATATCTCCAACATCCATTGTCTTTCCCAAAATTTATAAATTGAGACACCATCCTATGCACATCATCCATTCTATTTATGCTAACTACATGTTGCCAAAATATGCAATCTTTGTCCACAAGAGCATCCACATCATAAATCACTTGGAGGAAATTAAACTTGCAACAAAATTTCATGGTAACTTTGTTTTGAACTTCATTTGTATGCTCCATATGAGGTTTGCTTTGGTTTGGAATATGGAACTTTTATTTGTTTTTGTATCATATTTGTATTTCTAGACTAGTGCTTGCATTCTAATAACTCTGTTGGCGATTTCAACTCTTCTCTAACTTCATTATTTGTTTTGTTCTTTGTAGTGGTTTTATGCTAACTACTCTTGTAGGCTTTTTTTTTTTTTTTTTTTTTAGTACTTTTGGGGACCAATTTTTTATAGGCACTTTTGGGGGTAAAACAAAGGCATGACTGCATTCAGAGTAGTAGAGAGAAGAATTTTGATATATAACTCAATTTAGATTGGTTATTAGAATTGTAGAGGGTCTACATTCTCATTGTACAAAATTTTATACGACTATATAGTCCATACTGTATAGAGAGTATCATACACCTATAATTGGTGGAGCTTTGCACTATTTTTTAAATGTATACAAAGTATATATATATTTTGAATTTAACACTTCTAAATTTTAACATATAAACATAATTTTTTGACCTATATATTATTTTAACATATATACATAGTTGGATATGTATGGTCAGATACATTTGTATATAATATACATAGTTGATATTTTGTATATAGATGCTTAGCCAAGTAATATACACATGATATATTGATAAAGGTAGATACACTTGGCCAAAGAGATCTAGACACATATAAGTTAGAGTAGAGCAAATATATATTCAATAGAGATATACCCATGTAGGATAAATATACATAATATTGCCAAAATATATGCACACACATCATATACACATAAATTCATAGAGGTAGGGTCTATAATTGATCTTAAAATTCACGAGGCATGCACATATAATAGGGTTTTAAACCTACAAAAAAGGATTTCATTTATCTAAGTTTTAAATTCATAAAGAGGGCTTTAAAATTGGAAAAAATTATGTGAACTTGAATTCAGGAGTGAAAATCCACACAATCTGCACCTAGGTCTTACCTGCAACATCTTTAATATCCATAACAATTGACATTTAGCAAATACACGTGCGTGAGAGGAGGTCTACATAGTGGACTAGGATACTTTCTTAGAATATTCTCCAACAATTAGGTCTAAATCATTAAAAGTTAGCTCTATAGTTTAAAATTTCAAAAATCCATAGTTTTTGAATATGATATCATTTTTTAGTGTTCTACTTCAAATGAACACTTTTGATGATGATGATAGCATGACATTAATAGGGTGATGATGCCAACATGACATCAGTGGCGACAAGATTCACTTGCCAAAAGTTGATGTAAGCGGGTGATCCCACAAGACTGGTTCACAATTTTTGGCCAATCTGGACACTAAACTGATTTTCTAAACTAAATCTTCACTTTCAGGCACCTATAGCGGCTAAACCGTGAGGAATTTGAAGATGATGCAAACTAGTGATTTGTGACATTTTTTCTATAGATTCTAAATATATATATTTGAAATTTTTTGGAATCAAATTGCACTTCTTTTTCCATCTCCTTTGAAAACTAGTTTTTTTTCAGTAAACACCATTTTTAAGGAGTGATGCTCATCGTATAACACAACTTTTTTTCCATGAAGGATAAAATTCTAATTTTTTCAAATTTAGATTTGTAACTACAATATCTAGTGCTTCCAATTGGTTTCATAATTTTTTATTGAATATTTTTTCCATAATCAAGTTTTGAAGTCAAACCAATTACAATTCATACATAGGCGGACCGTATAACACATAACTTTTTTTGTATGTATCGAAATTATTTTTTTTTGTTGGATCAAGGACTTCAATATCTAATGCACTCATATTTTTCAAAAAATTATTTTGATAATCTTCTATTTTTCGACATGTGCAGAACAAAGAGCTTGATTTTCGTTGAAAAACCTACATTCACAAGAAATAAAAAATAAATGTAATAATAAAATTAAATTTATTTAAAATTATACTTTTTGGGAAGCTTATAATAAGGACTACATACTTACATTTTTTTTTTTTTAAATGAATTCATTTGATCCCCCAAAAGGTAAATCAATAGTGGTTTTTTATCAACATTTTGATAGGTGTAAAGGAGACTCCATTATAGGTATGGTTTAAAACTAGCGGGTTCTATCCAAGGGGGTTTGATATAAGGTAGTTTGATTAAACCCTCTTCAATTGGAATGCTTTAAATATAACCTTTTAAGGCTTAAATCATTATATTTTCTAAAAATATGCGATTTCAACAAAAATCAGAATCTCCCAAAAATTGTAAACCAACTTTACGGGATCACCTAAGCATAATACATAATGATGATATCACCATGTACAAATTATGAGAATTCTCTTGTGAATTAGACTAGTACAAATTGTGAAATTTTTTTGGTCGATTGAAAATGCAAAATTTCTTATTTGAACAAATCATTTCTAAATTATTTGCTTGCTACTGCATTTGTGGAACTTTAGCCTACAATTGCACTTTGTATTTCTACAATGATTCAATTCTTAAAGCTCTTAGATCTTGAAATAGTTTAATTCATGAGAAGCTCAAAGTATAAAATAAGTCTATTGTAATTGTTTAGGGAGATTTTGGGAAGGAGAAGAGCTTTAGATGAATCTTTTATGAAAGAAAGAATTATAAAAGAGAAGAAGAAGAATTCCTTGATCATGTAGGCTCAAATCTATCTTATATCTTTAGAAGGGCATGAGGATAGGCTAAATTTTTATTGTATAGAGAGAGAGTGATGTTTGTGTTATAAGCTTGATAAATCCCATGTTGTAGCATGTTCATAATATTTTGATCTAGTTGTAATGATTTATGAAGAGAATAAAGCTTGTTGTCAAGTTTGTGTGTTGGAAGTATGTTTAGGCACAAAGGTAGACTAGTTTCATAGGACCCCCTGACCTTGACTACAACAATAGTGGAGATAATATTATATATCTTCTTGAATTAAAACCCCAAAAAAATAATACAAAACATAACATAGAAAGCATCTTAATATGGTCGTAATCATTTTATGGCTCATTTCCATGTATTTGGCTGTCCAAAATACACACATATACTAGTCCAGAAGCAAACAAAGTTGCATGAATTTTTTAAATTTGTATATTTGTGAGATATTCTAATGCAACTAAAAGATGTATATTTTATAATCCTTGTTGGAAATCAAGTTATAACTTGCATCAATATGAACTAAAATATGTGGTTGCAAATCTGAAAATATGTTTACAAGATTACCATAAAATGATTAAGTGATTGATATTTACAACAATGAAATACAAATTTAGAATACCACAAGTCATCAACACAAGTGACACAAGATATATGTGGAGAAACCCTTGCGGGAAAAAACTCCACACCCAAAGAGATCCAATATGTATTAATCTTCAAGGAAGTACATCAATACAACAATGCTCTCTACAATTTGGTAGCACTTTGTCATCCTAACAACCTGCAAAGAACTCATACTAAACCACCATCCCAAGGATCCAATATATAGAAGTTTGTGAGAGAGAATACCACAAATGGTATCCCAAAACAACAAGAAAAACTACTTGGAAAAACCTATGTCCCACTTAGTAGACAACCCATAAACAAGAAATACAATATTCAATAATCACATGGCCTTCACATAGGCGCCTAACACACAACCAATCAAAATGAGTCAAACTCGAGTGCTCCATAAGTCTCTGATGGCTCCAAAGGCTACATGCAAGCTCATGCACCACCATGCTGATTGGTGGGGAAAATTTATTAGGGTTTATCAAGATCTAGATAAACCACTAGAAACTTTCACCAAAGAATCACTATGATTTGATGTAAATATGATTGTCAAAAGATACAAATAACAATTAGAAATGATACCTAACTATTATAGCAACTATGAGGGAAGTTTTTAGAGCTCAAAGAGGTGCATAACTTGTTGCAAGAAGCTTTATTTTAGGGCACAAGGGACTCATTCGCCTTTAGTGGCGAATGGGTCCCTGCTAGGGTTTCTAAAATGAGATCTACGTTATTTTCCTTGATGTCTGCACTCTCAGATTCCCATTTGTTAGCTCACAAAAAGCTGTACTTAATTCTATAGCTTTAATTCTTCGTTCTTGCACTTTAAATGCCAACTTTTGCAACTTGACAACTTTGACAATTTTGCTCTAAATTTGATCTACACTTGATCTTCAACCTATAAATATGCAAACACACATTCAAGGAGAGAAAAACTTGTTGATTGTTAGTGAATAGGGGTTTTCCTAAGTCAAACCACTTGTAGGTAATTAAACCAATTGATGAAATAAGGAAATTGAAGCATGAAACATGAAATGATGCAATGTAGATACCTTGGATGTTTTTTAAGGAAAATATGCAATCTAACATGTAGTGGCCATGAAGAATGTAGATCTTGATCCTTGAATATGATGTGAACAATGCTTGCAAGTAGATCTTCAATGTTACACTCACTTTCTTAGCTCAACAATGTGCATGAATGCATTAAACCCTTGACATGATGATATGATCTTGAAAATTGCTGCAATAAACTCTTGATAATGTGCCTTGAAATTCCTTTTAAAGTGCTCTTGTAATGCTTTAATTCTTGTAAACTTGAATGCTTGGAGACTTAGAATGAATTTCTAGAAGAAACAATGTGAAATAACCCCTTATTTATACTAAATAGGAGATTAACCTCGAAATTCAAAAAATGAAGGCCAACACCAAATCTGGAAATAAACACTATTAAATTCCCGCCACAATGAAATTCAAAAAGGGGGTCTTCATTAAGGGAGGACCCATTCACCACCTAGGGTGAATGGGTTCTCACTCAGTTTTCCAAGACCTAAGCCTGGGGGATTGAAAGATCACTAAAAACCCATTTAGAGTCAACTGATAAAGGGGGGTCCTATAGACCATTCGCCACCTAGGGTGAATAGGTCCTTGCACCATTTTCCAGGACCCTGATTTTTCCCAATTAAATTTCATGCAATTTGAATTGTGGGTGTCCGGATAGATCTTCGGGAGGTGTCATAAATGAGGTTTAAATTTGAATTAAAGAGGTTAATTAACTCCAATTAACCACAATCAACTAAGGGGACCCTAGATAAATGTGAAAGTGTGTTACAAGACTTTACAGCACCTAAATAGGGTACACATTAGGTACATTTCATTAAAAGGGGCCCATTAGGCTTAATTCATTAAATAAACCCTAGAAAAGTGTGAAAGTGTGTTACAACACTCTCGCAAAGGAAAATTTAAGGTACATTTTAATTAAATAAGGACCTAGAATGATGTGAATGTGTACAACACATTACAATACTATTCTAGGATACAATTAGTTCAAATTTATGTCAATTATCCAAATTAAGTGTGAAAAAGGATTACTTTTTTTGACACTACATTTTTCCCCCACTTTAGTGAGAGAATGACCTCATGTCAAACTCACACTAAAGTAGACATTCAAGACACTTAAGTATGCAACAATAACAAATATACACAATCATACCCTATCAAAGGCCAATAAAGAAAAACAAAAGGATCAAGCACAACCGTTCCAACACGATGTGGAACAAGGTTATTTGTCCAAGAAAAAAGATTAAGCTTTGATGGTCCAACGCGATGTGGAACACATCTAGGCTGTTTATCCATAACATATGCTACTCACTCTGGGGTAGTGGAACCTTAGTCTGTCCACTAGGTGAGTTGTCCCAATGAAGTGGCAAATGAGAGAATCATATTAGCCTCGCATACCATACCGAAGTTATCCTCTTGACAACTTTGATAAGGCACCACAATGCAATGATTTTGTAATGTAAAATTTTGTTAAAGGGGATTTTACTTTATTCATGTAAAGGTCTTCTTCTTAGGGAGCATTGTGCCTAATATCTCCAAGAGAGGACAAGTCGAGGTGTTAGATCGTCACTCATGGGATGCCTCATTCGCATCATGCCATGACGGTAGATCGTACACTCTTGGATGACATCAAACCTAATGACACCACCAAGAAGAGGACACATCACAAGAAAAAAGAAAAATCATGCCATGAAATTTTGTCGAAAGATGCCATCGATGTATTCCCCCACTTTAAAGTGGTTGCTACACCATTATTGTGAAAAATTTCTTTAAAGTAGCCAAATGTTTTGCCTAATACATGAGAATTTCCTCGAAAAACCCTATGCAAAGTCATGTTTCCAAAATAAGTTGTGTCATGAAATAGGAAGGAAGGGTTTCCCCCACAAATACATAAGGGATCTATGGATTTGGGGCCACTATGTTTTTGCTAACATATTTTCATAGAGCATGGAACTATCATCATTCCCCAAACACAGATAGCACTAGAAGAATGACAGAAAGAGAGTGAAAACAAAGGAAAATCCTTTTGGGTCAACATGGAAGAGACCTAAATGTCTTGACACCTTGTGTCATCCCCAAAATGAAAACACAAGACAAATGAAAAAAGATAAAGAAAAATATTTTTGGTTAACATGGAAGAGACCTAAAAGTCTTGACGCCTTGTGTCATCCCTAAAAGGAAAACACAAGACAAATGAAATGATTACGAAATATAGAAGAATGAAAGATACATATAGAGGAATGCACAAAAAGAGAGAGGTACATCAAACAAAACAATACGGGGGATCACATTACACACATGGAATCACACAAAGAAAATGTGAAAATGAAAAATACTAGTAAGGCACATGTGAGTCAACCTAAAGTAGGTCGTCCACATCCCAATCTTGGTCGATATAAATGGAAGGCAGAAAACTAGCCAAAGGGACAAGAGCAAGTGCTGAACTAGGACAAGACTATCTAATTCTTTCCCCCACTTGGTGCAAGACAAAAATGAGTCAAGATAGGTGATGAGAAAGAGCTCCTTGCATCAAAGAAAGTGATTTACAATAAATGTATAACATGTAATAGTGAGAATTTTATTATTCTACAAACATTACATGGCAAGGAGCGAAATTCCATGCTATGCAATCACTTGATAACAATTATTGCCATTGAAGTGAAAGTTTTTTAGGATTAATTTGAATGCACGACACTCATTCATACTATGTCCAAGAGTTTTGTGGTATCGACAATGTGGAACATTTGCACCTTTAGGATATAATCTTATCTTTCCTTTCATGGGTGGTAATGTTATAAGTTCTTGGTTTAGAAAGAGTTGTAATTTTCTTTCACTTTTAGGTGGTGGACAAGGGAATTTTAGTTTCTTTAACTTGTAAGGCCTTTTGTGCTTGCTAGATTCATCAATTTCCCTTGGTGGATATAGGACAAGAGGACCCGAGATGACCTTGTCTTCTTTATCATTTTCATTAGGAGGCATTGGTTGCTATGTAGGAAGGAGAACACTTATGTCAAGAAGAGGATCTAAGATAGTCCTACCATCGTTACAGGGTATTGTTGTTTCTTTAGGAAGAAGAGTATTTATGTCAGGGGGAGGATCCTGATATCCTAACCCTTTAGTATCTTCAGTTGGTATTTTCTCTAGGAGTTGATGAATTTCATGTTCACTTGTTGTATCACATCCTTGTTTGCTTAAGATCATAAATCCTTTGCCATATGTCTCTTCAAGTTTAATTGATGTATTGGTTAGGGTGAAGCCACAATAGTGGTTTACAATTTGATGAAGGAAAATTTTCTTTTTTGTGTGTTTGCACTAGGTAAGGGGGTTCACTCAAACTAGCATGTTCGATCAAACCCTTTAAGTTGTTCGGTTGAACCACAGGGTTTGATCGAATTGCAAGTTCGAATGAAACCCTCACAAGTCAACGGGAAAATAATATTTTAAGGGATTCAAGTGAATTGGGGTTCGTTCGAACCCCTTGAAATATGGCTTTTAAAAAACTTTCTTGTCATTTTCGAACCAAATTTTTTTCCTTTGCGTGTGGCGAACGTGAACTGAACAGAGCGTGTGAACCAAATGATGAATGATGAACTCCTAGCCCGACAAAGCTTCAACATGCACCACCTTGCCACAATATATCAACCTTGACCTCCATAGTGCACCATGTTGGTTATCTTTGCTGGAATTCATTGATTTCAAATTACATTTGTTTGAAAATTTCTAAACCCTGAATGTGATAAGACAAATCCATTTTGTGCATATCATTTTATCATAACATTCCATGAGACCAAATTTACCATGTGGGTTTCCTTTAAAATGAAACAAATTTAATATACCCTGTTTCAAAGCTCCCAAACAAATTTAATATACCCTATTTCAAATCCCCCATTTTGGCGCATTGAGGGTGAAGGTTGTTGAGGTTGTGGAATTTGGCTTTACAACTACCAATTGCATTTGCTTGAAAGTTTCTAAAGCCTTTTAAACAAAGCCATTTTGCAAAATTTGGCTTTACAACTACCAATTACATTTGCTTGAAAGTTTCTAAAGCCTTTTAAACAAAGCCATTTGCTCCAAAATTTGGCTTTACAGCTGCCAATTGCATTTGCTTGAAAGTTTCTAAAGCCTTTTAAACAAACCCAAATTTTCTCTACAAAATTTGGCTTTACAGCTGCCAATTGCATTTGTTTGAAAGTTTCTAAAACCTTTTCAACAAACCCATTTGCTATGCAATTTGGCTCTATAGCTACCGATTGCATTTGCTTGAAAGTTTCTAAAGTATTTTAAACAAACCCATTTTGCAAAATTTGGCTTTACAGTTGCCAATTGCATTTTCTTGAAAGTTTCTAAAGCCTTTTAAACAAACCCATTTTGCAAAATTTGGATTTACAACTGCCAATTGCATTTGCTTGAAAGTTTCTAAAGCCTTTTAAACAAATCCATTTGCTCCAAAATTTGGATTTATAGCTGCCAATTACATTTGCTTGAAAGTTTCTAAAGCCTTTTAAACAAACCCAAATTTTCTTTGCAAAATTTGGCTTTACAACTACCAATTACATTTGCTTGAAAGTTTCTAAAGACTTTTCAACAAACCCATTTTCAACAGTGGAATAATATAATTCAAATGAGAGACTAGCTTCTTGTTGATGAAATTATGAGTTTTTGCTAAATCTATCAATACCATTAGTTTATATCCCATGCAAAATATAAAAGTCAAAATTTAGAGTTTAGTTTCTAGTTGTTAGGAGATTAGTGCTAATTGTTAGTTTATTTTTATTTTGCACTTCACATTGAGATTTTGATAATATTCCCCAACTCTTTACTTTTGGCATACTCATCCCTAAATTATTGTTATACTTCCTCAAAAATGGATCCATACACATACACACTCAAGATTAATTTATGGAAACATTGAAGAACTTGTTAGGTACACATATGGCTTCCTCAAACATACATAAAATATCTCTCTTGATCTAAATAAAGGTCTTGGATAAGGAAAGAAAGCTTAAATACAAAGGAAAGACCCTTATAAAGTCATAAAAACCATTTAAAGAACATAAAGAAGACTTGTCCATTATTTTAAATAAATATGCACAAAGAGGAAATTAGCCAAAAATCTTAAGGCTCCATTCAATTGTGATAATCATATTATTAAACAAACATGAAAATAACATAAAAATAATATCATTATTTTTAAAGAAAGGTAGAGTTAGGAAAGGAATAAAATATCAAAAGAGAACTATCTCAAGTAAAATTTAAAATCCAAGGAGATTTAATATGTTTATAGAACACCCTTTCCAATATTCTCACAAGCTTTACCAAATCCTTCTCAATCCAAACCCTCTTGGTTTCTTTCACTTCCCTCTTCTCAAGATCCTCAAATTATATAATAATCAAATTGCAAAAGAGGCAACCCCTCTTCTTAACCTTTCATTTTGGCTAAATAAGTTGAATCTAATATGTATTGCTTGATCTAATGGATTTTTAACATGTTGAACTATTTATTCAAAGAAAAGAAGAGAGTCCACAAAGGAATTTTGATTAAATACTTGGTAAGTTTTAACTTATAAAATGTGGTAACTCTTAGATATTTTCCTCACCAAAATATCTTTCCAAATTTAAATCTAAATGTGCATTCAAAAAAATACAAATTCATAACTAAATTTAATTCAAAAAGTGGGCCATCTATGTCATTCTATAAACTTCTCAAAGATGTCATTCCCATAAATGATAAATTAAAAGTTAAGTTATGACCTACACCAAAATGACAAGAAATTATCTTTCTAAGATGTCATATTTGCATAAATCCCTCAAAGAAATTTTTTAACTAATTTTAAACACTCAAACAAATAAATATATATGAATATACTTCATTTATAAATTCATGGAATATATCAATCCATCACAATTAAAATCTTAGACATCATGCATAATATTTTTGATGTATTCACAAAGCCACTTAGTGTCTCATAAGACTTGAGTAGGTGAATACTAATATGCATATATCTAATGGTGGGGTAAATGGAGGAGGATTAGGAGTAAGTTCATATATATCTATTACTTATTTTGCAATCCAATATATTGGTTAGAGAGGTTGCATTTGAATAGAAGAAGTGAAGATAAGGTCTATTAAAATATGACTCGCCATCTTCTCTATTCTTAGGATTTTGGAGTATATCAAAATATCCAACCTATATTTCATTATCGATCTCAACCAATCTTTGCTTCAACTTCCAAATCATCCACACAATCCTCCCTGAAATATTCAATATGTGAAACATAATTATGAGGAAGATACAAAGAATCTTGAGATAGCTTTTTGTATCAAAGGATAATATGGTTCTATAATTTTAAACTATTTCCAATTTTAAAATCAAAATACAATCAATTATCTATTTAATCTCAATAATCGTAATTTTAAGGCAAACATAAATTTCTTGAATTTTTTTAACCTGTCTCTCATTAGATTCTACTTACTCTAACTTAAATTTAAAAAACAACATTAAAATCCACATAACGAATTTCAAAGACATAATATTATTTTGTGATGAGAATGCTAAATATTATAAATTTTTAGGCCAATCTTAGGCACTAATTCACCATTGTTAAAATGATCCTTAGTTTATTCGTTATTTTTTTCAGGATTATAAAATTTTACAATTTTTATTAAACGAAACTCAAAATAATGGTATAGATTAAGATTCTTGCCTTTATCCTACATTTGGGTCGTGTTTAATTAGATTTACTATCATATTTAGAAGTATTTTGTTATTATATATTTTTTAACATATATAAAATGTATGGTTGGATTAGTGAGATGTTTATAACAAGTATACAATATGAAGTCAAAATTTATTAGATTGATTCTTAATAAATTAGGAATGATGATTAAATTTATAGTTTTATACAATCTATAAGTATAAATAGTTTGATGGTATAAACTTTATACATATAAAAATATGATAAATGTCTGATTATTTTACTTTCCAATCTATAAATTTTTGATGTGCTTGGCTATATAATTGAGATGACTCATAATATAATGATAAAAATTTAGTACATCAAAGAAATATTTCCAAGACATCAAACTACCATTCTAGATAACTCTCATGGAAATAAGAATATTATTTTATTTTAACGAAATATTGTGTGTACTCTATCTTGAATTACTAGTTAATTTTGAATTATATACTTATAATTTAAAATAAAAGCATCCTTTGTAACATAGAATAGATAGGCTAATTAATGAAATAAAATATTTTTTTATATTAAGAAAAAATTACAAATATGGAACTCATATGAGAAATTGATTAAGACAACTCTGTGTGAGAATTAAGATGAGAATAATATATACCTTCTTTCAAGAATTAACATTAGATTAATACTTGGCTCATATTCTTTAATCACACTAGAAACCAACAATGGAAGATTGAGAGTCTCAACTAAGAATTCCACCTTATAAATCACATTCATACTAGAAGCCAACAACTAAAGACCAAATTTCATAAATAGAGTTCATGTGTTATATATCATGCCTTTGAGGGGTCCACAAGTACCATGAGCCTTTTTAAATCCTTCTCCATTTAAATGCACATCCATTCCAAGACCATTGGGAGGTGGGTATCCCAAGCTCCTTAATTTCTTGTAGGAATTTAATTTCAAGAGTAGGACATTGTGACAAGTTGGCATGTAAGATAAGGTAAACCCATAAAATTCATGAAATGGAATATTTGGAATAGGTGTTAGACCATTTGTAACTAAATTCAAGCGTTAAATTAATGGAAAACGATAAATATTAAGGACTAAAAGAAGGATCCAAACCATAAAGGAAAATAAAATATTAATGGAAAAAGATAAATATTAAGAACTAAAAGAAGGATCCAAACCATAAAGGAAAATAAAATATTAACTTAAAACCTCAATGTCAAAACAAGAGTTGAGATAAAATTAGACAAAATGTTAGTAGGAGGAATGATCAAAAAAATTGAAGATACCCATGGTAGATGAGACCAAACAAAGAAATCACATTTTCTTCATCTATGATACCTAATATTCCATACAAATGATCTTATTCCAGGTGAAATATGGGTTTTTAATATAATGACATGACAAGAATATCACCTTAGTAGTTTTTGACATCTTTATTCTTGTTGTAAGTCACAAATTCACAAAATCACAAAATTTCTCAAAAAGTTGATAATTTAGGTAATTGATAGTTGATTTGAGATGTGACCTCATTATATTCACTAAAACTTAAATTATGTGATCAATTTAATCATTCAATTAGGTGAAAGTGAAGGGTATTAATGTTTATTCAATTTTCAATTTTTAAAAGTTTAGTATTTTGATTAATCACTAATTCAATTTATATTGGTGGAAGATTTGAGGTAATAGAAAAAATATGTACAAAGATTAAATCTTCATTTTCTCCTATTCTTTCATTATTTCTTTCTTTTTGTACTAGGGTTAAATCTTCATCTAGGTTTGTTGTGTACTTATAAGAAACCTTTATTCCTTAGTATCATGTTCTTGTACATTGTATGGTAACTTTCATGATAAATATTATGTGCATGTCCCTTCCTCCTATCAAATTTTCTTTATGGATATGAGGAAGTTTATTTCTAATTTTTTGGTTTCCTCCTCATCAAAATATTGCTTCAATAATTTAGAAATTATATTTACAAGCTTATCATCTCTCTCATTTTCTTCTCTTATTTGTACCTTCAATAATGACTAAATTGATTTTACATGACCACCAATGTTAAGTAATGATGCTTTCCCTTTATTACTAGTTCTAGGAAATAAATCTTAGATGCAACCTTTATCAAGATTTTTTAAGTCTTTAATGACACATTTTGTACTAGAGTGCACACTTGTAAATTTAAATTTTAGAACTATTTTAGATTATGTTTTGTGTGCAATCTAGTAATTTGAATTTTTTTTATTAATGGTATGAAAATATTATTGATGATTAGATGAATTATTAGAACTTTTTTAGATTTCTATTCCCTAGATCTAGATATATTATTTACCAAGGTCTCATTGCTCCTTTAGGTGTACATACATATAATGTAGTTGTTCCACCTCTAGAATCTTTGTTTGCAAATACCACTAATGAGATTAAGAAATTGAGAGACTCATTAGCAGAGGGTGCAAACCCAAGGATATATTCTGAAGTATGCATGGCAATATTACATAGTCTAGAAAAACTAAGAGATGAACTTGGAAAAACTAGTGCATATTCCCCTGATAGAGTAGCTTCCATTCTTTCCTGCATGCAGGAAGAAGTACATGGTGAGGTTCCCTTTAAACAAATACAAGATGTTGTGACCAAAGAAATGATAAAAAACACTTGGTTTCCATTTTATCAAAATCAACGTAAGGTGAGGGGATACTGGGTCACCAGATGTGTGGATCGTGCTATGGCCCCATTGATCTACCCTTAATTTCTCGCAACACATGGTCAATATCCAAAAAATGACCAGATTCCATTATATTTTGTTCAACAGTTGTATGCTGAGGTCCATTTGGGCCCCAAAGTCAACTACCTGGACTTTCCAGCATATGTTGGTCAAGGGCGTGGTAGGATTGCCAATAGGCCCACCTATCGTTGAGCAGGTAGACCACCCCCATTATTTAGGGTATTGGTTGGTGATAGGTCTCCTTCTCTCAACCTAGCTCTAGCCCCCTTAATAGATGAGGTTGTCGTTGCTTCCCAAAAGGAAGCAATTGACTCTGTAGGTAACAATGGAGTTGCCACCACTAGGATATATACTTATCGTGTAGGCCAGTATTTGATGTCTAAATGTTCACGATCCACACCATTTCCATCACAATGGAATAGAATGGATCCTTATACAACGGTGAGCATCCCTACTCCCACACAACTTGACAAAATTTCAAGAGATATGACACACAAGACTGCATTGTTTGGTCGAGGACCTCTTGGAGGCATATTCCTTCATCGCATCAGACTATGGGATCAGTATAGAGGAGATCATAGATCGTTTGGCACATGGAGTTCATCCAAATTGAGGAACCCATCACTCTTAGTCCAACATTAGTGCACGTCAGGATCCACCTACAGATCATTTGGCTGCTGCACAAACTATGGGTTTTACTGAGTCATTGCCAATGCCATCTCACCTGCATAGTCTTCACTCATCATTTATGGCACGATAGGGGACAAATTAGATGGATGTGGATGTTGACTCGTCGCTTGACCATTTGGTTCATATGGTGGAGAGGACCGTTGCAGAGGACTTAGGTCATCCGATATCAGATGATGTGCATGTATGTGTGCATGTGCATGTTTCAATTCTTTTTTTAATTATTTTTAAATTTTAGTTTTAACTAAATATTCATGTATTGATATATATGTATATATATTGTAGGTCAACATACCTCATGTCACTCCTAGCCTTGCTCTAGATCGTGTACATCGACATGACTCTGTGGATGATTTTGCTGCCAGTGGACATGTGAGTTTTAAATTTTTATATATACACATGTATATGTACATGCATATGTATGCATAGATCTAGATAGATATTTAAAAATACAAGTACATTCTTAAAAATAACTTTCATAAAATTTATTTAATATATTTATGTATTTAACACATTGTGTACACAATTTTATTTGCAGGGTCAACAGATCCATCAGAGCAGGGTTCTCATTTAGATGGTCGTTCGACTAGGAGTCGATATTCATATTAGGCCCTGCACTATATTTATGATCTTTACTACATGTATTTGCTTATATGATGATTTCTAGTATTTGACATTTGATGATCTCTAAATTACATTTGCTTATATGATATACATTTGATCTCTAACATACATTTTCTTATTTGATGACCTCTTTGCTTATAACATGTTTATATTTATACATTGAATCTATTTACATGTATGTATGTATTTGCTTATGTTTAAATGTTTATATGACATACATACATTTTCTTATATTCAACATACATTTTCTTATTTGATGTTCTCTAACTTACATTTGCTTATATGATATAGATTTGATTTCTAACATACATTTGCTTATTTGATGACCTCTTTGCTTATAACATGTTATGTTTATACATTGAGTCTATTTACATGTATGTATGTGTTTGCTTATGTTTACATGTTTATATGATATACATTCTTATCTCTAGTAGAATTTTAGGAGAAGAGTATTTCATTTTAGCCAAAAATCAATAATGCACATTGAAATAAGTTTTGTTGACGTTGAACCCACAAACAAAGACCATCAGAATGGTCCCAAATGTTATTATAGAATCCCCTAGAGTTGTGAAATTTTATGTTAGTTAATTTGATCACAACATCCCATTTGATCCTATATTCCCAAAGATAAGGAAATGAATGCCACTTTATAATTAAGTTCATTCGTGTTGATCACAATAAATATTTTGCACACACACCCCTTGAATTTTATAGTAAGTAGTAAAAAATAATAAAATAAATTACTGCCAAGCAAGTAAAATAATGATACTTTATAAATGAGTGTATTTACAAGCCTATTTATTAATGCACATGTTCTACTAGTTTTAAAATTTGATAAAAATGATGAAATTAAAATCTTGATACAAAATAAGAACAAATAAAGTGCATCACTTTGTGGTACACAAAACTCATATTTTTTTAAAATGACTTAAGCAACATGAGCCATTGAGGAGTTGAGAACAAAATATAATTATAAAGAAGAGGTAGGAACATTCCTTTTATAATTATATCAAACTTCAAACACTTTCCCTCTAAGTTATAAGATTTTATGTTAAATTATTTCATAAATAATCTCTTAATCTACACCATTGTTTAACATGATCATGCTTTCCTACAACTGGATATAAATGTTAGAATTGCCAAGATCTGATTGCAAACTAGAAAATACCTTCCACAGAAGAGGAAAACGAAAAAGCAAGAGATTGCATAAAAACATGCAATTTTATATTCGAAAAGATCAATTAATTACAAGAGATTATTTGCTTTATAAAAGCAAAGATGCCTAAACCTAATCTTATCTTGAGCAACAAGATAGCTCGATAAGATAAAGATGAGATCCTAAAACCTAGGAAATAAATAATGCCTAAGTAAACTTATGCAAAGTGTAATTAATAATTAGTGCAACACCCCATAGAAGTTACAGCAAGGTAAATTATTATGCAAATATGAGTCCAGAAAACAAGGGGCACGATCAGGTACTCATGTACAAATGCAAGAGAGAGAAACCCCCCTTAGTGGGATGAGCTGGCTGTGAAAATCCCAGCTGGAAGAACTCTGATAAGATAACCTTTGGAACTTGATATAGGCAAAGCAAGGAAATATTCTTACGTATACTCTTGAGCAGGATGAGAGTCAGCTGATTGACTCAAGGAATCATGATTAAAACAGCGAGAAGACACGATGCCACACGAGAACCTCGAAATCCAAAATTTGGATCAACTCTGAATCTGAGGCATGATTAGATGAATGGTGTATTCTGAAAGCGAAGTGCAAGATGCAAAACGCTCTCCCAAGCTGCCTTGAAACATCCCAAATGTCATGGAAACAACCATCAGATAAAATCTGGACAAACTGATAAACCTGGGATAGATATAGAAAAGTGCATGGACAGCAAGATAGAGCTCCTTAATACCTTTCCGACGCTTCAAACGAGGCGAAAAACGGAGATCGTGGCAAAAAGTTATGAGCTCGGAAGTCCAAAAACAACATCTGACTTCAAACAGCAATAAATGCAATAAAACAGAAAAATACTGTAAAATAAACTGCACTACTGGAAAGTGCTCGGAACCAGCTTTCTGGCGATATCTCGTTTTCCCGATTTTGATACCGTATACCCAAGTTATGGCCAAAAGAAAAAAATTACTTCTTTAGGGCAAACTAGGGTTAGGAGGGGGCATATGAGGGCCGGCCGTATGCTGACATCATGCTGACGTCAGCAGTTCACGAGCTTAAATTTGACGGCCGTATGGCTGTCGCTGCAAAAAATTGCCCCCCCGCAAAATGGAAAAAAATTGGGCCCCTGGTCCTGTGGACGACCAGGGGCTGGCGGGCTTGTGCTGGGGGCTTCGGATCTGGCAGCTCTGGTTCTCCATAGGACCCAATGTAGAGCAGATAAGCCCACGGGGGATGGAGAGAGGAGATCGGTCCCCAATATGACCGGGGGCGGAGCGCAGGGGCCCGCGGGGGCTGCACAGACCGGCGGCGGGTGCTGGTGGCGAGCAGCGGGAGGCGGTGGCGGACCTGTGGAGGAGCTGGCGGCGGGCGGAGTAAACTTATGCAAAGTGTAATTAATAATTAATTACACCAACAATAAAATTATAGATTTTTAAAGAAATTCAATGCATAATTTGCTAGTTTCAACTTAGGGTAGGAAAATTTTATTCTTTGAAACATTAAGAAAATTCAAGTCAAATTATACCTCTATGTGCTCAAATCATTGTTCTGCCCTCTCTACATCTCCTACAAATGAAAATATCTCAACTATTGATTTAGAACCATCAAGGTGTGTTTGGTTAACTAGAACGACCATGTAAATCTTCCTCTACTATATATTGGGTTGTTCCCTTACTCTGCAATGAGCATAACTTATCTAAGAGACACTTTATTAAACACTATGTTATCTCATTAGTTGAGATAATCTTTCACCTTTGGTATCAAGCTTGAGGAATATTATCTTTTTGATAAGGAACAAAATTCTAAAATTACTCTATGTTGCATACCTATGCATTAAATAACAACAAACTCCGCAATGAAATAACGTGTTTGATTATCACTTGATTCATTTAAATAAAAGCATATAAATACAAGCTTATTTTTCATCATTCCATATCCAATTGCAAGATTAATTCGCATTTATATCACTTGGAGCACATATTTTGGAGAAGAGATTTTTGCACATTTATCAAGGAGGAAAATATTAGAGAAGACAACTTTTCATTTTTATCAATCAAGGAAAATTTTGGAGGAGAATTTAACTAAGTTGGTAGAGGATTTTTTTTGAGTCATCTTTAACTCAAAGAAGAAAATGGGACAACAAAGAAAAAGAAAAAATGTGTCTCAATGAAAATTGTCAAAAGAAGAACAAAAGAGGCGTGAACAAAACTTGGAAAATTATCATAGAAAGGAACAAGGTACGTGCTTGTTTCTTATCTCTCTCTCTCTCTCAAGTGTATTTTTAGGACTTTTATTAACATCTCAATTTGTTTTCCTTATAAATATATTTCCAATTATGAAAACCATGTTAGATTTAACTTGGAAACTTTAATACTAAAAAATAGTCATCTTGCATAGACATTACCTAAATTCCTTATCATCTATTTCAAATTACTTTTGTTCCATGGAATTCTTAAGTTCAAGAATCTTTGATTTTATTTGTTTCAACTCCACTTAAATAGCTCATAGTCTCTCACTTTCTTTGCTTGCATGTAAATTCAAACAACAACTAGGAAATTCTCAAGCTGAAGTTGAGCCAAATCTAGATATTGGATCAAACGAATCTGCTGAAGAAAACATGTACCTTGAAGATAGGGGGGAGACAACATGTACCTTGAAGATAGGGAGGAGAGCCACGTTCAAACAATGCTTGTTGGAGAGGGGTCAGGATCACTTCCTTCTACTGGTATGGATGAGCGTATATAAAACTAGTTGAAACTTCTCTCACTTATAGCATCATGTCTTATCACTTTGTTTGCTTGCATACATAAAATTCACTTATATCTAGCATCATCTCTCACTTTCTTTGCAAAATATTTTATGACATGTAGAAAGGGCTCAATAAGCAGGAAGTTCTCATGCTGAAGTCGAGCCAAATCTAGATATTGGATCAAATGAATCCGCTGAAGAACACATGGACCTTGAAGATAGGGAGGAGGCCCAAGTTCAAACAATGCATGTTGGAGAGGGGTCCGGATCACTTGCTTCTACTGGTATGGATGAGCATATAAAACTAACTGAAAAGGTGAGGAAACAAATTTCTTATAGAAATTTAGATCATTTACTTGAAATGGCTATGGAGAAACTAAAATGTTATGCCAACCAGCTCGCAAATAAGAGAAAGAGGTCAATGACTAAATCTATAAATGGAATAATCAATGATCATTTCAATCATCTTGAAACACTTGAAAAAACTCAATTGTTATCACGTTTACTTCTTCGTAATGAGCTGAAAGAGTCATTACAATTGTTGGGTGTACATTCGACATCAAATAAGAAGAAACAAATGGCATTACAAGAGGATATTGTTCAAAATGTCTAAAAGGGTTTAGATTCCATTGGGAAGGGATCTCGATCAGTGGATAAGGCCACTAGAAGAAGGGTCATGTTGAAATCTATTATAAATCAAGTTATAGCAAGAGAAAGAAAAATGTCTGCACTTTTGGCTGAAATTGGTTATAGTAGAACCACACTAACAAAATATGAGAAAAAGAGAAAGCTTTTGGATGAGAGTTTAGAAGGAAATTGGGAAATTGTGTGTAGAGATCCCCATTCTGACAGGATTGAAGATGTTGTTAGGATCTTGATCTCAAGTTTTTGGCATGATCAGACTCATCCATCATCAAATACTAGAGATGTTATGAGACACAAGATTGGGCCTGGTATTTATGAAAATCATATCAAACATTGGCTAGACATAACACAACTTGAGATGTACATGAACTTTTGTAATATATATCCTCATATAAAGATTGGGAAAACAATGTTTGAAAGGTTAAAGCCATATTATGTGGAGATAAACAAATTTTTTGAAACTTGTTGCCGTTATCATATTGAATTTGATCTCTACTATCAGGTGTTTCGAAAGATGAGAGAAGAAAGTTGTGGTTTTCAAAATGCACCTCCTAAAAAGGAAAGTTTGTTAATAAAGGCCATGCTATGTGATCATGAGAATGGACCCCAAATAAACTGCATAAAAGGAATTTGAGAAACATGTGGAAATTTGGCTAAATTTCCTTCAAGAAATGAGGATACTGACCTAATAAAGACAATAAATTGCAAGAGGTAAGTACTATTTTTAGATAGTTTATTTGTTTTAATTTGATTAGATTGTTATTTGAATTCTCTAATGTAATGTTTCATGGATTGTGTGGTTTATTACTTATTCACATATTTTACTCACACAGGTACAAGTATGTAAAGTTTCAAACAAATTTTGGGAAAGAATCCACAAGGTTGAACTATGTAGAAGAGGAGATTCCTATTGGAAAATTTATGGAAGATTTTCAAAAATTGATACAACCATACATACAACATTCCTTTTTTGCTAAGTGTAAAGCACAACAATTCCAAACATTGAGAGATACTTTCCCACTTGGAACAGTTCTATCAATAGTTGCCTTTGCAGAAAATTACTTCTTTGTACATCAAAGGAGATTCAATTAGAATATTACTTTTCAAAGCAAATCACTATTATAGTTCATGTGTGTTATCGACATACACAATAAGAATTGGATGGTGTTGAGAGTACAGATGAAGAACAAGCCATTAAGAAATAATATCACTTTTATATTGGTGATGATAAAGAGCATGACACGCTTTTTGTAGAACATTGCTTTACAATTTTTTTTGAGAATTTGAGAAGCAGGGGTGTAAAATTTGAAAATCATTTTGTATGGTCAGATGGATGTGTGACACAATTCAAATCTTCATAGCCATTCTATGCACTTTGTAAATATCATAAAATCTACAAAATACCACATGTTTGGAGTTTTTTTGAGAGTGGGCATGGAAAGGGTGAGCATGATGGAGTAGGAGCTTGCATCAAACGAGCTTTAAGAAAGCATCAAATGAGTTATTTAGAAGATCGTATAGACAATGCACATGATGTTGTTGAATGGTGTAAGAAACACTTTGCATTAAATGTGGTCAACACATCTTCGAGAACAAACCGACACATTCCACATAGAGTGTTTTGGGAGATATCGAGTATGTATAAATTACATTTTCAAAAAATTGAATTTATTTAAATTTTAATTTTATATATATATATACATGTTTGTTCACATAAGTTTGTTGTTGTACATGTATCTAGGTGTGACCAAAAGATCAATGCATGGATGCAAGAGGGTAGATAAAACAAGATCCTTGCATTGTGTTATGAGTTCAGATAGTCGCCCTGGATGGACATTATACACAAGGGATTACTCTTATTTTTGCACTGAGTGCATTGCAGAAAACTCTAATCATGCATGCAAAAACCAAGAACTTGGATATGTTGGTAAATGGGATATGATGCCACTAGTTGTTTCAGAAACATACGATGAAAATGAGGAAGAAAGATTTGAAGAAATTCCTTTGATTTCAATTGATTATGGCCATATTTTAGGATTGGTTAGAAAAGGTACATGTCTAAGTTTTCAATAATTTAAATATTATATATATATAGTTAATGATCTTTAAAGCCTAGAGACATTTCTAATTTTTTTAGATTTTTTTTGTGTAAATTTGGTGTACAGGAGATGTTTTTGTAGTCATAGTAGAGCCTGGAAACATAGAAGGTGTTAGCTATTATTTATTGCGTTGCACATAAGAGAGGAATAAGCTAACACAACCTGAAGTAAGTGATGGAATGTTATTTCCCATAGGCGAGTTTGAATTTAAAATTATATATACATTGTGTTCACATGTGCACATGTTACATTATAAACATTAAATATATATTGTACAAACCTTGAGCACAAAAATGTTGTACACGTTCACATGTCTTACCTTAGGTTCATGTTTACCATGCAGGTTCTATTGTAGTGCAAGGGATATATCTAAAACAAGTCAAAGTTGTTCAACATGGGATTCATTTTGTTGACTATCAACTTGATAACAAGGTATATTAGTATAGTCACTTAATAATTTCTACCGCCCTACATCTTCATGCAGTTCCACATGCACGTGGCCGAAAAAAATGGAGACTAGATAGTGATGATCATGAATTTTTTTTACATGTTATTGAAGAGAA
>VDFB02063479.1:176202-203844 GCA_007258455.2 Sequoia sempervirens | reverse complement strand
CCTTGTACCCTCTACCATTTATCTCTCTCCCACTCCCCTCTCTCTCTCAAGTCTCTCCCTCCTAGACCCACTCTCTATCTCTCAAGTCTCTCTCTCTCTCACTCCTTCTATCCCTAGATCCCCTCTACGCTCTACCCTTAATCATTAAACCCTTAAGCCCTCTCCCTCTCACTCACTCACTCCTATCTTGAGCTCCCGTCTACCCTTAACTCTTTAATCCTTAAACCCTAAACCCTTAAACCCTCTACCCTCTACTCTTAACCCTATACCCTTTATCTCTCTCCCACTCCCTCCCTATACCCCTATAATTCATTTGAACATGTAATTAAGATATTTGATAGAGATATAATGTTCTCAATATTTCTTCTTTGTTTTGAATTTCTATTCAATTCTAATGGAGACTTTAAAGAATACTGTGCTTTTCAAATACTCTAAAATTTCAAGAAGAATGAGGTGAAGAAAATACAAATTTTTCTTATTTCTTCTCCAATTTAATATATAATCTTACACCAAAACATCCATGTGAAACCTCCACCAACTTCTCAAAATGGTTGTATTTTATGGTGGACTAAATCCACCAAATGCATGAAATAATTTTTATGCATCTATAATCATCATAGCTCATATGTTATGATGAACTTCAAACTCATTCATGTTTCCATAGATTTGGAGACTTAACCCTTCTTTCCATCTCTCTACTTGTTATAAGTTTCTAAGATGCCCTACTAGAATCATACAAATAGAGCCTATACTCATCAAAGAGCTTATATAAAAGCTAAAATTCATTGGTTGAAGATTCCTAATAAGTTTGATTAGGAGTTGTCTAGTCTTAGAGAGCTAAAATAGTTCCTAGAAACTCATGTCCATTTGGATAGCTAACAAACTCTAGTGTAGTCATTCTATCATGTTTTCAAAAAAGACATCAAAACCATTTATAATATATTTTCCAAAGCCACATTATTATGGTTCTCACGGTCAAAAGCTAAGGCTAAGCATAAATTCAACTATCAAGATGAAGAATCCTAGTAGGAAATATTTGAGGCTATCCTTCCTCAAATTTAACACAAGATTGTAGCTCAGACTAGAGGTGACTGAATGGGGTGCAAGGATGGAAAGTGGTTGGGATCAAGTGAGTGAGCAACTTCTAATTATTTTCTTTTTATTAGAGGAAAAACATGATTTTATGAGAGTTAAAAGTCGTGTCCTTTCCATGATTTAATTTCGTACATGCAGGATTCATTATCTTACAAGATTCACGAAGGGTTAAGAACATGTACTATTCTCATTTTCCTCTCTTTTTAATAATTGCATTCATTCACACCTCCTCCATGTTAAATAAGGAGAGAGTGAGAAATTTTGGAACACCAGGAATGAGATTATTGGTAGAGAATTTGTTTGGAAGTGATTAGAGGCATGAAGATTGAATCAAAAGTCCCCAGGTATGTAGATCAACCCCTTTGTTTCATGTTTTATCTGTTGTACATTTCAATGTTCTGTATCATCGTTGTGCCTTGTCTGTATTCTTACATTTTTGTGCTTATTTATAATATATAAGTATATAATATATTATTTATAATTATTAATAATATATAAGTATATAGTATATTATTTATAATTATTAATAATATATATGATTTATATATTATTAATAACTATTATATAGATATAATTTATATTATAGAGATTAAAAAGTATATAATTATTATATATTATATAATTAATATTATAAGTATATAGTTAGAGGCAAAACATGACACCTCCTCCATGTTAAATAAAACTATTAGAAAAATGACAAATAAAATAAAATAAAATACAACTATATAATTAATATTATATATTATAAAATAAAAAGTATATAATTAATATTATATATATTATAAAATAAAACTATTACAAAAATGGCAAAAAAATAAAAAATAAAATTGATTCATGGTAGGGGGTTTGAGCAGACGTCGGTTAAGAGTCCGCTCGAACCAGCTCGCCATACAATTTTTTATAATATTTTGAACTGGTTCGATCGAACCTGGGTTCAACCAAACCCTTGTCTGATCGAACATATTTTTTAGGTTTGACCGAACCCTAGTTCGACCAAACCACCCTTTTCCCCCCTTCTCCCCCCCAGGCACCAAAAATGTCCTAAATTTTGCACTTTGAAGCTTGATTTGAGAATGAAAATGGAGGAGACTTCACAAACCCAACTAGTATCAAGTAGCCCTCAAAACAAACTATCCAATGAATATAATTTTAATATGTTTTGGTTTTATTATCTATTTATTTTTTTAGTTTTATTAAATATAGGTTTTTCATCAAAAGTGAAGCTCTCTGTTCTGCACATGTGGAAAAATAGAAGATTATCAATTTTTTTTTTGAAAAATATGAGTGCACCAGATATTAGAGTCGTTGATCCAACAAAATAAAAATAAAAAATCGATACATACAAAAAAAGTTGTGTTATACGGTCACACTATGTTTGAATTGTAATTGGTTTGACTTTGAAACTTGGTTAAAGAAAAAATATTCAATAAAAAACTATCTAACCAAGTGGAAGCACTAGATACCAAAATTACAAATCTAAATTCGAAAGAATTAGAATTTTATCCTTCATGAAAAAAAAGTTATGCATTATACTGAGTCACTTTTTAAAAATGTTTTTTTGAAAAAAAACTAGTTTTCGAGAGAGATGGAAAAATCAGTGCAATCTGATTCCAAAAATTTTGAAAAAAATATATTTAGAATCTATAGACAAAATGTCATGAAACTCTAGTATGCATCGTCTTCAAATTCCTCATGGTTTAGCCTCTATAGGTGCCCGAAAGTGAAGATTTAGTTAATTTTTTTTATTTTAGTGTCCAGTTTGGCCAAAAATTGTAAACCAATATTGTGGGATCACTTGTTACTTTGTTAACATAGAATGGTTAATTGTTTTTTTATTTAGAGGATATAGGTTCACCTATGGTAGGGAACTTAAGCTTAAATTGTGGCTCAATTTCAGGATGTAAAAGACCAAACATTTCAAGTTGTGTTGGTTGTTTCATGAATGGATAAAATGATGCATTATTCTCAAGGTTGTTAAGGAAATCATCTATGAAGTTATTCATGTTGTCACCATAGTCTCCAATGATGTCAACATCATGAGGAGGATATGCATTAGGAGTTGTGTGAGCATGAGAGAGCTCAATTTCATTAGGGTCATTTCCAAAAACACAACTTGAAACATCAACCAAAGAGAACAAGGACTTCCACACATTGCTTAAACAGTTATTAATTTTCAAAATTTCAGATCTAAACATGGTAATTAACTGAAAATGAAGTGTTGTAGATGCAATTTTGAATTTTTAACAATGCACTGAAATGAAGCAATTTAAGCTAAATGCAATGATTTTGATGAAACAACAAATCAAGAAATTGAAATAGGAAAGTAACAACACCAAACAGAAGCTGAAAACTAAGATTTTAATTTCTAGAAAATGCAGATCAGTAGTTAACAAGGATTCATTCACCAATAAGGGTGAATGGGTCTAGGTTAGGTTTTCCTAAGATATTTTTACTAATTTTAGAATGATTTTTAATGCCTTTTTAGATGCTAGAAGATGCAGGTTTGACGTGATCAGGGAATCATTCACCAATAAGGGCGAATGGGTCTTGGTTAGCTAATTTGAAACTGGTTTTTAATGATTTGCAAGATTTCAGTAATATCTTTCAGTTCTAGATCTAAGGCAATGAGTTTTAGGTTCAAATTTTCCAAAAATGCAATGAAAAGATGAATGTAAGGACCTATGTTGAAATGAAATTTTGTTTTTATTTTCAAATGCAAATAAATGAGGTCTAAATGAGATGCACAATGATTGATTTATTTTTGTATTTTCAGATTTAGTGAGATGCAAAATAATGCAAATTTAAACTCTAAATGAGATGCAATTGTAAATGAAATGCAAGAAATCCTAAATGAGATCTTTATTCAATGCAAGTAAGATGCAAATGAATGCAAGATCTAACCCTAGGATGCAATGAAAGACTTCAAAATCAGAAAATTCCAATGTTCAATATGTCAGGTTCACCAAAATGATTGGTGGGGAAAATTTATTAGGGCTTATCAAGATCTAGATAAACCACTAGAAATTTTCACCATAGAATCACTATGATTTGATGTAAATATGAGAGTCAAAAGATGCAAATAACTATTAGAAATGAAACCTAACTCTTATAGAAACTACGAGGGAAGCTTTTAGAGCTCAAAGAGGTGTGTACCTTGCAGCAAGAAGCCTAATTTTATGACACAAAGGAATCATTCGCCTTTAGTGGTGAATGGGTCCCTGTTATAGTTTTTGAAACAATGATCTGGGTTATTTTCCTTGATGTATGCACTCTTAGATTCCTGGTTGTTTTCTCATGAAAACTTGTACTTAATTCTGTAGCTTCAATTCTTCATTCTTGCACTTTAAATGACAACTTTTGCAACTTGACAACTTTAACAATTTTGCTCTAAACTTGATCTTCAACCTATAAATCTACAAACACACATTCAAGGATAGAAAAAAATGTTGATTGTTAGTGAATAGGGGTTTGCCTAAGTCAAACCCCTTGTAGGTAATTAAACCAATTGATGAAATAAGGAAATTGAAGCATGGAACATGAAATGATGCAATGTAGATACCTTGGATGTTGTCTTGTAATGCAAATTTGCAATTTAACATGTAGTGGCCATGGAGAATGTAGATCTTGATCCTTGAATATGATGTGAACAATGCTTGCAAGTAGATCTTCAATACTACACTCACTTTCTTAGCTCAACAACATGCATGAATGCATTAAACCATTGACATGATGATATGATCTTGAATTGCTGCAATAAACTCTTGATAATGTGCCTTGAAATGCCTTTGAAAGTGATTTTGTAATGCTCTAATGCTTGTAAACTTGAATTCTTGGAGACTTAGAATGAATTTCTAGGAGAAACAATGTGAAATAACCCCTTATTTATGCTAAATTAGGAGAATAACCTTGAAATTCAAACAATGAAGGCTGACACCGGATCTGGAAATAAAAATTATTAAATTCTCACCACAGTGAAATTCAAAAAGGGGGTCCTCATTAAGGGAGGACCCATTCACCACCTAGGGCAAATGGTTCCTAGCTCAATTTTCTAGGACCTAACACTGGGGGATGGAAAGATCACTAAAAACCCATTTAGAATCAACTGATAAAGGGGGGTCCTATAGAGGGAGGACCCATTCGCCACCTAGGGTGAATGGATCCTAGCCCTATTTTCCAAGACCCTATTTTTTCCCAATTAAATGTTATGCAATTTGAATTGTGGGTGTCGGGATAGATCTTCAGGAGGTGTCATAAATAAGATTTAAATTTGAATTAAAGGGGTTAATTAACTCCAATTAACCACAATCAACTAAGAGGACCTTAGATAAATGTGAAAGTGTGTTACAACACTTTAGAACACCTAAATAGGGTACACACTAGGTATATTTCAGTAAAAGGGGCTCATTAAGCTTAACTCATTAAATAAACCCTAGAAAAGTGTGAATGTGTGTTACAACACTTTACAACACTCTTGAAAAGGAAAATTTAAGGTACATTTTAATTAAATAAGGACCCTAGAATGATGTGAATGTGTACAACACATTACAACACTATTCCAAAATATAATTAATTCAAATTTATGTCAATTATCCAAATTAAGTGTGAAAAAGGATTACTTTTTTTGATACTATACATGCAAACTTAGGCACCCAACCATGCAACAGCATGCAAAACATGCAAATGACATGCAAGGACATGCACATTCAAGTGGTCCCAACCCAGAAAGTTGGATGCCTAGGAAGAATATTCTCCCAAGATGCCTTGTAACTGCCACTATGAAGGGTCCTCTTTGAATGCAATTACTATTTGTCATAAAAAATAAATAAAAAATATTTTATCCCTCATGTCCTCAAGAACACTTTCCAAAGAATATGGAGACAAATAAATCAACTTAGGATAGCAATTTTAACATCACCTATCCTAACATTCTCCCACTTGATGTTATACATTACAGTTACATCATGAGAAACAAATAAAACATATAATCAAGTACAGTGATCAAGGCGTGGCCTTCTTGCACCAAGAGAACTTATCTGTGGTCACTAGCTTCGTGAGAGAATCTGTAACATTATCTATAGTGTTAACCTTTTCAATCAAAACCTTACCATTCTCTACCATTTCTCACACAAAATGATATTGAACATCAACATGTTTAGTATGAGCATGATACATAAGATTTTTAGCTAAGCATATGGTACTCTGACTATCACATCCAATTCTCATTGTCATGTAATCAAAACCAATGCCATTACCAAGTCTCTGTAATAAACCGCCACCTTAGAAGCATGTGTAGCTTTCATATACTCTGCTTTAGTGGTGGATAATGCAACTGTAGGCTGTCTCTTTCTCATCCAACTCACTACACCTCTAAATAAAGTAAAAATATAGCCACTAGTGGACCTTCTACTATCCAACTCACCTGCCCAATCTGTATCAACAAAACCTTATATGTCCAATGACTTGTCCACATTATCAGTTCCATGATAAACCATATAGTAATCATAAGTACCACGTAAATATCTAAACACCCTCTTAATAAAAGTCCAATGATCTCTACCAGGGTTAGACATAAACCTGCTCAAAACTCCCACTACTTGGGCTATATCTGGTCTAGTGCAAACCATTGCATACATTAAACTATCTATAGTGTTGAAAAATGTTAATGTTCACATGTTCACACTTAATTTGGGGATGATAAATGCTAAATGAGCCTAATGTCTCCTTGATCTAGTGTTGTAATCATGTGTTGTACACATTCACATTGAGTTTAGGGCCCTTTTAAGCTAAATAAACCTAACCTTGCCTCGATTTAATGTTGTAAAGTGTATGTATTTACACCTGGGTGATCCCACAAAGTTGATTTACAATTTCTAGGATATTTTGATTTTTGCTAAAATCACATATTTTTAGAAAATATAATGATTTAAGCCTTAAAAAGTTCCATTTAAAGCATTCCAATTGAAGAGGGTTTGATCAAACTACCTTAGATCAACCCCCCTTGGATAGAACCCGCTAATTTTAAACCATACCTATAATGGAGTCTCCTTTACACCTATCAAAATACTGATAAAAACTACTTTTGATTTACCTTTTGCGGGATCAAATGAATTCATTTAAAATTTATTTTTTGTAAGTATGTAGTCCTTATTATAAACTTCCCAAAAAGTATAATTTTAAATAAATTTAATTTAATTATTATATTTATTTTTTATTTCTTGTGAATGTAGGTTTTTCATCGAAAATCAAGTTCTTTGTTTTGCACATGTGGAAAAATAGAAGATTAACATTTTTTTTTTGAAAAATATGAGTGCACCAGATATTGAAGTCCTTGATCCAACAAAAAAAATTGAGTTTCGATACATACAAATAAAGTTATGTGTTATATGGTCCACTTATGTCTGAATTGTAATTGGTTTGACTTCAAAACTTGATTAAGGAAAAAATATTCAATAAAACACTATGAAACCAATTGGAAGCACTAGATATCATAGTTAGAAATCTAAATTTAAAAAAAATTAGAATTTTATCTTTCATGGAAAAAAAAATGTGTTATACGGTGAGCGTCACTCCTTAAAAACATTGTTTACTGAAAAAAACTAGTTTTCGAAGATGGAAAAAGAAGTGCAATATGATTCCAAAAATTTTGAAAAAATATATTTAGAAATTAAAAACCAAATGCCACAAATCACTAGTTTGCATCATCTTCAAATTACTCACGGGTTGGCCGCTATAGGTGCCCGAAAGTGAAGATTTAGTTAGAAAAAATCAGTTCAGTGTCTAGTTTGGCCAAAAATTATAAACCAGTATTGTGGGATCACCCACCTTCACTTTAAATTTAGGGCCCTTGGACCTAATGGTACCTTAATCTAGTGTTGTAATGTTTTTTACACATTCACATTGGATTTAGGGCCCTTTTAAGCTAAATAGACCTAATTTTGCCTTAATTTGATGTTGTAAAGTATATTTATTTACAATTTCAACTTTAGTTTTGGGAGGTCTTGCATTTATGACCTTTATATCATCATTAATAGTCCCCTAAGACCCTATATTATGTATCCCTAGGCTTATTTCAACCGAAATCTTGACAAGATCAACAAATAGACTTAATTTCTTAACTCCTCGACACTTTCTCTCTCCAAAAAGTTCTTGTGGACCCATATGCTAGTGGTGAAGTATGAGTCCCATTTGGCCCCTTTTTAGGATTTTTGAGTGAGAAATCAGGGTTTTAAATTCAAATTTTATGAATGTCGACCTCTGGGATCTAATAAATGGTAATTTGGATGGATTGCCTATATAAACAAGGTCTCAAATAATTATTTCATTAAGCCTTCATGATTTCAAGTCAAGAAATCAAGAGTTAAGCATTCTAAGACTTCACAAGAGTACCAAGAGAGTATTCAAGAGCATTTCTAAGGCATTCAAGGGAAAATTTCTTCATTAATTGTAATAATTCAAGATCCATCATCATGTCAAGATTATCGAGCATCAAGCATGTCGTTGAGCTAGTGTTGTGATGTACCATTGAAGATCCAAGATTAAGCATTGTTCTACACTTATTTCAAGGTCTAGATCTACATATATCCTTCATGGCCACTTCATGTTGAATTGCAGATTTACAAGACATCATTCAACGTATCATTATCCATGTTTCATGTTTCATTTCCTTATTTCATTATCTCATCATTTGGATTAATTACCTAGAAGGGGTTTGACCAAGGTAAACCCCTATTCACTAACAATCAACAAGTTTTTCTCCTCTTTACATGTGTGATTGCAGATCTAGGTGTCTTGGAGCATGAAGGATCTTTGAAGATTAGGTCACAAGCTTGAAGGAAGTTGTTGGAGTTGTCTCCTCACTTCCAAGGTCACAAAGTCTTGTATAGGTCCAAAATTAGGGTTTCAAATTTGAAAACAAAGTGTGGCAGAAAGAGAAGAGATTGGAGACTAGAATCAGATCTTAATCCTAAGTAAAAGCACATTGAGACTGATACACCACCTTGGGCATATGAGTCCTAGTACATCCAACTTTTAGGGTTTTCGAAGATTAAGAATAAGCACTGTTAGATTCTAGTTTTGGTGCAAAAAACCTAGTCTAGGACTAAATCACCCAGACTGGTGTATGAGTCCCAATCAACATCAAAATTGATGTTTTCAGCATTTCAGGTCCTCATTCAAGCCTCTACAGGTTTCTTGGTGCACACTTTTGATTTTACAATTTTCTATTCTAATTTACTTGCATTTCTAGGTCATTTAATTAGGTCTTGTATTTCATTGGTCTTTCCAAGCCCAATCTTGGTGGTGAACCCCTCTTTACACATTAATCATACCCTAGAATACCCTATTGCAAGATCTCTTTCCTTCATTCTATCCTTGGATTGAGATCTCCTGGGTTTCCTTCAATGAGAGAGTGTGAAGATTGTTATTCTATCTCCTAAGCATAGAAACAAGAAAATTCAACCTTTCATTTTGGTGAACCTCCATTTAGAACATCTCATTTTTTGATTTGGAGGGCATCATCATCCTAGATCTAGCTCGCATTAACTTTTCATTAGGGTTTACATTAGTTAATTGAAATTTAGGGTTTATAAATACTGCATTAGTGAAAGTGCATATAGGTTGAATTTTTGCATCTTGCATCATTGAATTTCATCTGAAATATGGATTTTCACTTAGCTTAGACATCACTCAAACCTAAAAGCATAAAAATCACTTATTTTTTTTTGAAAATTATGCAAAAAATCCTTAGTGGGACTCCTACGCACCTTTGGGCGATTTAGTCCTAGTGTAGATCTGAAATTGCATTTTACATCATTAAAAGCCTTGTTTATGCACTTCTATTTGTTGTCATTAGTTATTTGTTTCAGTTGGCTAAGTTTTTGTTACATGTATTTCACTAAATCTAGCTTAAATCGGTTCATTTCATGCATTTCTTAATTCTGAATTTTCATTGACAACATTTCATTTCCAAATTGTTGCATAGTGTAATTAGTAAATTACCTTGTTTGAAATCTAAAAATTGCATTTACACATTTCATTCTAGGTCTTTACATTGCATTTTAAGTCTTTCCATTTTAAGTTTGCATAGATTACTTTTCACAAATGTTAGTATCTATCTTTTCCAAGTTCGCAAAGAAAAAGTTAGTCAATAAGCATGCTAGTCATTCATTCAATACATTTCCTAGTTATGAGAATCTCTTAGTGCAAGAAAGTGAAAATGTTGACACTTACCTTTAATCTACACCCCCTCCTCTCTCTCCTATTTGTGGGAATGATGTGATAGAAGAAGTTGAAAGCATAGCCAATCATGATAATTATAATTTATTTTCTCCCAATACCTCTCATGTTAGTGACAAAGGTATCTTGGTGAAAGAAGATGCATTCATTGAAAATCATGAAGGTCTTGTTTTCCCTTCTCCTCATTCCCCTTGGGAAGATAGTATTGTTGTGTCTATAGCACACACGTCCCGTTCAGAATGGGGACCCTCTCTTTTCGCTTTACCGGGTCACTTTTGCTTTCGCCTCATTTCTCGTGCCCCCTATTTTGAACCCTAAGTGGTCATGGAGTCCTAAAGGTATCATCTTGAGTTGACCAAGTTTCACCACCTTGAAAATTTTTAAGCCTTTGGCATTCATGGAATTCCTTTGGCAGTTTTCCCTAAGTCCGCAAAACTGCCGTCCTTCGCCCTTTGAGGGTTCGCGGTTGCAGGGTGCCTTGTGCAAAATTTTGTCCTGTCTTTTCCATCCCTACGACGACCAATTTGGAATGTCCATCCACTCTATGGGACCTATGGCCTCCTTTTTCGTTTCCATCGTTGACTCGCCAAATAACCAACGCTTGGCTATCGTCCACCTTGCGGACTCCACGGTTCCCATCATTGACCATTTTGAATTACACACCCACCAACTCTACTGAACTCTGTACCCACATTTATTATAGAAATTTAATGCGTTAAAGTTAATAAATGGAAACTCTAACAGGTCATTTTTACCAACAGTCTTCTTGAAAAGTTTTCAAAGCCTTCAGCTTCCACCGCCTCCGTGCCCGCGTAGTCTCTTCGACGTTCAAGCTTCACAACCTTTAGCTTCCTCATTAGTTCTTGCAGGTCTGCCAGGTAGGACCTCCACCACTACCCATTTTTTCATTTTTCTTTGAAATGTGCAAAGTTGTTAAAATATTAAGCAGAAAAATGTCAAAACTAGGTAGAAAACATCATGACGAACAAAACCCATGTTTCAAAAACTTGAAAATCCTTTGAAATCTACTTGATAGATGCTTGCGAAACTTGAGACCTCCGCCGATGTGCTTGAACTAGGGCCACCAAGCCCTTACAGCCTACAAGACCCTCATTGCCGTTATCTTGGCTTACCCAACAACGAAATTTAAACTGCGGCCTTCACCTACCTTAGGCCTGCTCATGCGGGAAGACTCCCCCTCTTTGCCAATGGTTTTGAACTTAGCAAAAATCATAAGTCAAACAGGATCCTTTCAACCCCGCGGGTTTGGGAATGTGGGTTTTCGCATTCAGATTTCCCTTTGTGCCTCACTATTTCCAATGGCTAATCGTTCCTAGCCTCCCACCTTGTAGGTCCTACTACATCTATGTCCGCTGACCGAGCTTATCGCCCAACTCTTCTTGCAGACAATTGGATGCGGGTTTTCACTGACTCCTCATCGCCATTCACACAATTTTTACTGAACAATGAGGCTCTTAGTTTCTCCCGCTAGGCGTGCCCCGCGTGGTCTGTTTCTGCTTGACCCTTTCGAACAAAATACCTAAGTGTGGGCCCTTTGCTGGTCACTCCTTGTGGAATTCCGTTCGCGGGTTTCCACTGCATTTTTTCCAACCGCCTCCGTTTGAGCCCCGAAGAGTGAATCGACCAAGTTTGCCACTTACGGACCCTCCAATGTGGGTCACCGTTGCCCTTCGTCCATCGTTTTGAACAATTGAGGGACTTTTTCCTCCTACTCCACGAGAGTCGACGCCGACTTCTCTTGACTGATCATCAAAATCATTAAGTATAAGTCGTATGTGAACCGCTCTTTGCGGGCTTTCGTCCACATGCAACCGTCCCATCTTCGCTGTGTCTAAACTGCGAAACCTATCCTACCACTCGTTGTGCAAAGCCCAACTTCCTTGCCTTTTTCCGCCCAAACTTGAATGAACAACTCATGCCAATGCATTATGCGGGCTCGACGGTGTGGACCGCCGCCTGCGGGCTCGACGGTCCGCTGCTTGTAGGCCGTCGTCTCGTCTCTGTTGTTTCAAAATGACTGCCATCTAATGTCCTTCCACGGTTCCCTGCCCACATCATATTGAATGAATTTAACTTTAAAGTTGAAGTGACGCTGCCCTTCCCAGTTGTGGGCCCTGCAATGCGGGATGACGCTTGCGGGAGTCCACCCTACCAATGCCATTTTAGATGATAGAGTTCCTAACGACTGAGAGAACCCTTGCATCTGCAACCTCTAGACCCGCACACCCAAACAATTGATCTAGCATTTCAAAGACCTCACAAATGATCCAACCCATGTGTCAAAATGACTTAGCCTCTTGGTGGGCCCCTTTACAAGGTCAAAATCTTGATATGGGTTCCTGCATGTGGGCTACCATGCCCTCTTCATTGTTTGTCTATAGCCTCCTTCAAAATGGCTTCCAACCGAGGGAAGTCCGCACCCCTGGGTTCGCATTGCCATATCTTCCTCAAGCCAAAGCCAAACGATGATATGAAAGGAATGTTATGATCTTTAAATGATAAACTAATTGATCTAACATTGATTTTGTATGATTTTTCTAATACTCCCCTAGTTTTGAACATGATTATGCTTATTGCTCCTTACTTTTAGGATTTGTGGAATCAGCTGTAGGAGCTTCAGAGGCATCCACAGAAAAGGACAAGGGGAAGAAGACCGCCAAGGCACCAAGGGGGAAGGAAGATAAGGATTAGATGAAATAAAAATTCCATGGGATAGAGGTCACTTCCAAGGTTACCACAGAATGCGATACCGCTACAGATACAAACCTTGGCCATATTGATATTGATGAATTCAAACAAAGGGTTATTGTCAACTCCACTATAGAAAATGCAAGGAATATCAGGAAAAGTGGATTAGCTAAGGCATTTGGCTTCCCTTTGGCTCTCATGGCCCTTGAATTGGTGATGGCCTATAGGGAGGCATATCAGGAGAAAACCAGAAGAATTGTCGATCGAGATGGCAGAGTATTGGCTGACCTATTTGCCAAGTCCATAGGAAGAATGTTTCACATCCCCACCTTTAATCCTATGGAAGAAACCACAAAAGAATATACAAAAAGTATGTGGAAGGCTGATCCTCTAAGATGCAAAATGCCGATCAATCAATACTGGTTGAAAGAGAAGAGGGACAACACAAATAAAGTGCCTCAAGAGCTCTTCAGCAGTGATTTCCATGGAGATTACCATGACTTGGTAACCTTACTAAGCAGAGTCATGGGAATCCCAATTGCGGCATATTTCCAAGACTGGATGTTTTATTTTATAGAAGAGATTATCAGGGGAAAGACCAAGTTCCACTGGGCAGGAATGACCAGCAACTGTTTGCATGAGCAGTTTGTAGTGGTCAAGAGACCTCTAAATTCTACATGACCTCCTATTTGGTCTATTTGCTGGTGGACCCATTTTCTTACTGAGGTCTATTTGTGGCACAAATTCAGACTTTGGGAAGAGAGTTAAAGGTATACGACAGGTATCCACAGCTTCAATACCGTAATTTCAAGGATTATTGTCAGGTAAATGATTCCTTTATTGGGCACATCATTAGACTCCTCGAAGGAGACTTTGAGAGGAGAGTTACACATAGTGCTCATGCATTCATTCACTGGTTTAGATTCTTGTTTATCTAGTTTCCTAAATTCACTTACATCCGGATCTAGGGCTTCTCCAAGAGGCCATATAAGCTACCTCGATATCCAAATGATCGGTTGATTTTGCTAGAGGTCTCCAAGTAGTTACAACATGCACATACTATTCTAAGTGACAAACACAAGCCGTACATCCCCTATCCTCTCACTTTCGGCCAGGGTATGTATGCTCTTCCCACATCCCAATGTGTGGAGCACTTTGATAAGGAAATCATTGAATATAACTTGGAACTTTACACTATCTAGCCAAGGATGGAACCGTATGGAAAACTGAAGAAGATGGTTGGGAAAGAATATGCCCATTGGCACAATGTTGAAGATTTTTGGGCCAACTACAAGGATGACAAGGAGGTGCGCATGAGGCATTACATGTGTATGACTACCTAATTTTTCAAGATATTCAAACTATTTCCAGTGCTGGATTAGATTGTTGAAGATGAGAATATTGTCATAGATCCAAGGTTTGAAACAGTTGCCAACTTTCCCCTCCCCTCTATTGATTGGGATGAAGAAGAGGTCAGTGACCTTGATACCTTGAAAAAGACAATTGAGCATAGGACAAATCAATGGATTGATGGGCAGATTGCTTAGCTAAAGCTTCAAGGAGCAACCCTAACCTATGGTGAGCTCAAGAGTGAAATCGAAAATGGGACTACTACTGCCCCATCTGGAGAGGCTCCAAAATCTCCTCCCACTACCAGGTCAAAGAAAAGGAAACAAGTAGAAGAACACCAACCTAAGCATGAGGTATATTTGAGGAAGGCCTTTGAGGGTGAGCCCTCAAAGAAAGAAAATAAATTGGGCAGATTCACTGAAATGCCCACAATTCAAGAAGACCCACTCCATGAAGGAGAGGAAGTAGAGGCCGAACAACCAAAGTCTCCACCTACCACCTTTGCTCTTGCTGCCACTGCTGCTATTGCTACCATTACTCCTCCACCAACATCTCAAGCACTACTCGCCTCCTCTCCCCTTGCAGTGGACATCTCAGTTCACCTTGCCTCCACCTCGCCGACTACACCCATTATGGTGAGGGATTCTTCTTCTTCCACCACTTCTTGACTCTCATCCTCCTCCATGTCCCCATCAATGACTATCCCCTTGGCCTCTACAACAACAATTCCCACTCTCACTCTTCTAGAAGCATTTTCTCAGCACATGCAAAATATACCCATGGAGCTCTCTGGGAGTGTTGATGAACCCAACCGTTCAGGATGCTTTAGCTCAATCTGTTGCTGGTGTCCCCATCCCTCCATCGATAGAACCACCCAAAATGGAGGCGACAATGCAAATCTTAGAGGAGCTTGAAAGACAAGAAAGGGAAGCAACTAAGGAAATGGATGATGAATCTGAAGAGGATTATCATGAGCATCCAGAACACCAAAAATTGGTCATCGATGAGGTGGTGCATGAAGAAGAAGGATCATAGTCCTTTGAGGAAAATACCGAAGAAATTGGCTCCAAATACATAGTGGAGACTTCCGATCAGAACTTGAGGAAGAGTTGGCTAAGCAACTTAGGGATGTTGGAGAGGAAGTTGGAAGGCAGTCCTATGAAGGAAAGAAAGAATCAGATGAGTAAATGGAAGTAACTACAGAACCTCTGACCAAGGAACAAGAAAAAATCCCCCGCCACAATGAAGGGATGCCTCCCACGATAGAAGAAGAAAAGAAAGAAGAGAAATCTCAAGATGAAGACAAGCCTGAAGAAGAGGCTAGGACAAAAAGAAGCCCAAAGACATAACACTATGAAGAGAATGGGTGAGAAGAAGAAGAAAAGTCATCTGAAGGGGAAGATAGCCCCAAGGAAAACATAGTTACCAGAAGAAAAGGCTATATCCATTCGTGACTCAGATGAAGAGGAAGAAGAGAAGAAAAAATAGGAAGCTCCAGGGAACCAAGAAAGGGACATCCAACATACTCAGAAGAAAGAAGGTGATCATGAATCATCAAAAGAAGGATCTCAGATGCCCAAATGGTTGGAGAAATAATTACAGAAGAAGGCTCCCGCCCTCATGGACCCCAAGGAAAGTCTGGAGGTCATCTTAGCACGAGCTTAGATAGGAGCAAGGAAGGAGAAGAATCCAAAGGTCTGATCCCATATCACGATGGATGCGTTAGGGTCAAGGACCGTGTAAATAGCTACTCTAGTGATGGATAAAGGAGAGGGAGTCGACTACAATATCTCCACCATCGACTTAGGAACAACCACTAGGGAGCAAAAAAATGATCATCTCCACGGATCCGTCACCACAATTGTGCACTAGATGAACAAAGATGAATCCTCCAAGGAGGAATTAAAGGCACAGGTGGCAGATCTTATGGCCTACATACAACAATGGTCTTCTACTGAAGAAATTCCCACAACATTGTCATCCACTCCTTTACTGCTTTCTAAAGATCACATCAGCAAATTAGAGAGGAGGAAAACTAGACTAAGGCCATTGAAGATTGGTTCCAACGAGTACTGTACAATGGAGATATGGGTATTGGACATGTTTCCTGCACAACAAAAAAATTTCAGGAGGTGCAAAAGCAACTTGAGGGAACAGGGAAATTCTATATTGACTTCCCAGAGCTATATAGGATAATTACATATCCTAAACTCGAGGCTATCTTCAAGATGCCTGAGAAAACTTGGGAAAAGGAGCTGGAAATGGTAAAAGATGACCATTGGCTCGTTGAGACCTTGAAACTAGGCCTTGATCACATAAATGAAATCTTGGAGAGGGTGCTCCATGAACTGGAGCTTGACATAGATTAGGTCAAGGAACACTGGTCAACCTGTGAAGAGTATTTGAAGCTCATGACGGACTATGACATGCTTGCCATCAAGCTAGACCCTAAGAAAGTAAAGCCATATTTCCATAAGAAGATGGAGAATGGAGCCACTGATACGTTGAAGCCAAAATTTATGGATTTTGCTGCTTGAGCCTTTGCTCAATCAGAGCAGGTAATCAAGAACACGTGAAATGAAATAAGGATTGGGACTTGATTACTAGCAGATCCAGAAAGTTAAACTTCTAGGTGCTCCAATCTGACATAATGGAATGGAGTAAGCTCTAGGTGTTGATTGGAAAATTCATGGGATACTCCACAGTGAAGAAAAGTGAAGGAAATCTAGTTATTGATGATGAGTTCCTCACAGTGTAGTTGCAGCAAAGGCAATCAACTAGAAGACAAAAGTGCTACAACACTAGACACTAGAGGATAAAATAGGCTAGAGGAGAAGAATGTAATTTTAAACTATAAAATATTAAGGGTAGGTGAAACCCTAATTTGTAGTGAATATTGGCCACACAATGAGATTGAATCTTGACCATTCATTTTCATTTTTGGACACTATAAATACGGGGTCTCCTTTCATTTTCAAGAGAGATTTGAGTTGTTGTAAAGACATGCTGCTGAAATTCTAATAGAAATTCATTGCTTTTGGGTGGATTCTTGAGTTTCATTCATGTTTCATGATTCATCTCCTCATAGTTAGTAGATTTGAGTAGATTTACTTTACTGTTCTATGTGTTTATCATGCTTTAGCAGATTAGTTAATGTTGTTCATTGATGCTGAAGAATTCTACTGTGTTGATGCCCTTCCTTGTTCATGATTTTTGCTTTTTTTTTTTATTGATGATAAATAGTAGTGTAAAGCTAGTCTGAACATACTTTGATTGCTACACTTAAACTTCATCCTTTATTCATGTGCATGGTGAATGAATGATTTAAAATATGCAGACCTTAGAAGATTGCACTAGTTTCATGAGACTATTAGCTAACTTGGTTAAGTGGAACTTAGTTTCAGGAAGGCTGTCCACTATAGTGTTCTCCATTATCACTGTTCATCAGTAGTTTCAGGTCTAGGAACTTACTCTCTTCCCTTCCATTTTGACCTTTCTTTAAAATAGTAATTTAGGAAAATTTCTAGCATCATAGTAAAGTCAAATTTGATGACAAAGTGGAGTTTCAAACTACTGTCCTAAACTTGCAGCAATAGAACAACATTTCAGAATTTTCTAAAATCCATTCAAAGAACCAATTTCTTTCTAACTTAACATAGGTAAGGCTTCCTTGTGATTACTAGCAAATCACATGAAACAACTAAGACATTCCAATAATTTTCATGACTTGACATCTGAAACCTTGGGATAGTTTTTTGCAATTTACTTGTAGGAAATTGTCTTTCAAGAGAGGTAGTGCACTTGTGCATTTCCTATGTTGAGAAGGTGCAAAAACACCCATCAACAAGTATAACAACAGAAGGTGAATTCATTTCCACCACTTTACTTAGTTTACATTCCTCTCCCAAAACTTCCCCTACTTGTGAGAATGCTACAATTGTGAAGGACCATGAAAATTACATTTGTGAGGACATGTTGGTGTTAAGAGATCTAATGATTGAGAGCTTTGAAAATCCTACCTCTCCCACTTGGGAAGACATTATAGAACATAGGGATGTAATTGTAGATAACCATGATAATCACATTGGCTCTTCTCCTAATACTCTTCCTAGTAATGAAGAAGATAGTTTAGTGTTAGAAGATACACTTGAAAGTCATGAAAATATTGTTTCTCCCTTTCCTAATCTCCTACCATTTGGAAAAATCTATTTGAGTGAAAATATCCAATCATTGGAAATCATACTTCTCCTTCTTTTGATGCCTCCCTTATTGGTGATGAAGCTACTTTACACAATATAACCATGGAATGTGATGAACATCTTGTTTGTTACTCCCCTAAAAGCTCCCCTACTAGGGAAGATATTAGGGCACAAGAAAATGAGACCTTAGAAAACAAGAATGAAATCATGGAAAATCATGATAATCACATTTATCCTTCTCCTGATATCTCTCCTAGTTGTGAAGAAGATATTTTAGTGTTACAAGATCAAAGCAATGAGAGTCACAAGAATCCTATTTGTCTCTCCCCCCTAGGGAAGACATTATGGAACAAAAGGATTCCATCATTGATAAACAAGACAATAAAACCATTGATAACTCCCTTGTGATGAAGTCATTTCAGATGAACCAACCTTTGAATTTCATGAACATCTAGCTTGTAGTTCTCCTAAAAACTCTCCTCCTAGGGAGGATATCATGTTGCAAGAAAATGATAACATTGAAAATAGCGATATAGTTTCCTTGGATGAAGATGATGAAGTAACATTAGACTCTCCTTCACTAAGGGAATTTAATATTATTCAACCTTAATTCATCCTTTACCCACCTTCACACAAACCTCCGACTCAAAATAAACCTGAACTTTTCCTTTACCCACCTAAGAATAATGTTTTGCAACAATTGGGTTATAATACTATTGCTCATACATATAACACTAGAAATAATCCACAACCACAACAAACATCTTCAACATCCCTCCCATTTCCCAACACTATCTTTCCTAGTCCTCGTTTTCCTTCACAAAGCGGAAAGGAGTATGATCTTGTCGAACAACTAAAGAAAACTCCTGCTAAGATATCATTATGGGACCTTATTCAAGCCTCCCCTCATTACCACAACATGATTCAAAGTGATTTAAAATAAGTTCCTATATCTTCTAATGCACAACCGAATGACATAACAACCATGATTCAAGGAATAAATGCTGACATTTTTTTCTACCAAAGTGAGCTCCCTCCTTTGGAAGTGCAAAAACAAAATGATGCTTTCATGATAATAGCTATACATAATTGGCTGGGGATAAAAAGAACCCTCATTGACAATGGATCCACCCTTAATGTGTGTAGTGTATCCCTTTTGGATAAGCATGGTGTGGACAAATCAAAAATTCAACCTAACTCTTTATCTATCAAGGGATTTGACAATGTAGGAAAATAACCACTTGGTGTGATCACTTTTCCTATTGTAGCTGGAAAGGCCACATTATAAACACCGATCCATGTTATTCCTCATGATATTTCATATAATATTCTTTTAGGAAGGCCATGGATTCATGCAATGAATGGGGTGCCTTCTACCCTTCATAATAAAATGAAGTATGTCTACAATAACAAATTGTACACACTCGACGTTGACCCTGAACCAAACAGTTGTTTGAACATAGAGAAAGGTAAGGAAAATCCTTTGAAAAAATTGACACCAACTACACAAGTAGACCACATGCAACAAAAATACAAAGAAATAAACATTGAGGAAGTCACAAAGCTATTAGAAGATGATTGGGGTTCCTTATATTTTGAACCAACATTCATGGGAGAATACAAGATCATAGAAAAACACTTTGAAAAGGGGAAAGAAAAAGAGGTAATGTCAACACAAAATTTGGAAAACCTTCGAAAGCATCCACCTCAATCACTTTAGAAAATGAAATTATACAAAAAGCTTTGATGAACTTGACTATGAACAACCACCGAATCTAAAAGAAATGAAAAAGCTTTATGGAAAAGGGTATGAACTTATGAAGCAACTTGGGTATAGTGGAAAAGGATGTGGTGCTAGAGAACAAGGTATCCGTAACCCTATAGAGCCTCACACACAAGAAAAGACTAGTGGTCTTGGTTATTGTCCCTCATATGAAACAAAGCATCCTTTCAAGCCACCTTTAACATTAGTACATCATGAACTAATAGACACTAGTGGTTTTGATTATTATCCTTTAAAAGAAACGAAAGAAATAGAGAAATATTTTCTTAACATAAATTTCATCGTGTAAAACTCTAATGATTCAAATTCATTAGATTTTACACCCTCCTGTAAAGGAGAGTACAAAATATCACAATCTAAAGAGTCTTTTGTAAGTATGACACCTACTACTAAGCAAGAGATATATTTATCACAAAATAAAGGAACATCTTCTACCATTGATCAAGAAGGTATCTTGTTGAGAATCCTCTAAGATCGTCTGATATCTCTCCGTCCAAGAACATGAAAGAAATTCTACTACAATTCTTCATTTTGTGCATATCATAGAGTTCATGGTCATTCTACTAATGAATGTAAGGATTTGACTAATCGAATTCAACATCTTAAGGATTGTGGTGCTCTTCCTTATGTTAAGACACCCAGTTGCTCTTTTCATTTTGGCTCATCCTTGTCTTGCACTAAGTGGGGGAAAGGGGATTAGGTAGCCTTATCCTTATGTGTCACTTGTCATTGTCTCTTTTGGCTAGTTGACCACCTTTCATGTATATATAAGAGCAATATTGGGATGTGGATGACATGCCTTAAGTTGGCTCACATGTGACATACTGAACTATACATTTTAGGGACAACCCCTTCCCTTTTTCATGGTGTAGCTTATTGGAAACATATGACTTGGCATAGGGCTTTCTGAATAAGCTCTCATGTCTTCTTTTACTTTAAAGAAATTGGTCACATCAATGGTGTTAGCAACCACTTTAAAGTGGGGGCATACATCAACACTCATTTTTCACCGTGTGATTTTCTTCCTTCTTGTGATGCGTCCTTTTCTTGGTGGTGTCATTGGGTTTGATTTCCTTCAAGAGCATGATATTTCTTTGACTTGTCCTCTCTTGGAGACATTAGGTACAATTTTACCTAAGAAGAGACCTTATACAAACTAAGAAAAATCCCTTTGAACATACCCTACACTATTTTACAATTACAAAAATTGTTATATGGCCTCCTTGCATATTATACTTTGCTTTCCTATGGAGCCATCCTGTATGTTCATGAATTCCAAGCATATGAAGCTTTTCTTTCCTCATGAAGCTCAAAGTTCATTATTATGTGGTGCCTTGTCAAAGTTATCAAGAGGTATAACTTTTGTAATGGTTTGACAGGAAGCCGATCTGAGGCATGACTTTCCCTTAGCCACTCACATACGTTGTGAGCGAATACTAGCCATGTGTGTATGTGTCTCACTCTCTTGGATCACTTACCCATTGAACATCCTAAAGTTCTATTGCCTCAGAGTGAGCGTGCATTTTTGGACAAACAACTTAGATATGATCCACATCATGTTGGACAAACGGTCGAAGTTTGATCCACCTCATTTTTTAAATTTTTGCTTGTTTTTGTTTTTCTTTCTTTTAGTTATTGACATAATTGCATGTTTGTGTATCTTGATGTTGTGTATCATACACTTTGTACGTGTCCTTTTATTGCTTATGTCGATTTGATGTAGGATCTTGGATCTTGGGGGCTTGACTGCCTCCTTGATCTTCGTTATCCTAGACCATCCGCATTGGTACAATTGGAACTCTATTGAATGTCTACTTTAGTATGAGTTTGAAGCAAGTTCCTCCTCTCACTAAAGTGGGGGCTAAATTTAGAGTCAAAAAATGTCATCGTTCACATTTTCACATTTAATTTAGGGATGATTAATGTTAAATGAGCCTAATGTCACCTTGATCTAGTGTTGTAATGTGTTGTACACATTCACATTGAGTTTAGGGCCCTTTTAAGCTAAATAAACCTAACCTTGCCTTGATTTAATGTTGCAAAGTGTATGTATTTACACCTCCACATTAAATTTAGGGCCCTTGGTCCTAATGGTTCCTTAATCTAGTATTGTAATGTGTTGTACTCATTCACATTGGATTTAGGGCCCTTTTAAACTAAATAGACCTAATTTTTCCTTAATTTGATGTTGTAAAGTATATTCATTTACACTTTCACATTGAGTTTTGGGCCCTCTTGCATTTATGACCTTTATATCATCATTAATAGGCCCCTAAGACCCTATATTATGCATCTTGAGGCTTATTTCAACTAAAATCTTGACAAGATCAACAAATAGACTTAATTTCTTAACTCTCCAACACTTTCTCTCTCTAAATAGGTCTTGTGGGACCCATACACCACCATGGGCATATGATGCCCACCCAGGTGGGATGCATACACTAGGAGTGGTGTATGAGTCCCATTTGGCTGCTTTTTAGGGTTTTTGAGTGAGAAATCGAGGTTTTAAATTCAAATTTTATGAATGTCAACCTCTGGGATCTAATAAAAGGTAAATTGGATGGATTTCCTATATAAAAAAGGTCTCAAATAATTATTTCATTAAGCATTCATGATATCAAGTCAAGCACTCAAGAGTTAAGCATTCTAAGACTTCACAAGAGCACCAAGAGAGCATTCAAGAGCATTTATAAGGCATTCAAGGGTAGATTTCTTCATCAATTGTTGCAGTAATTGAAGATCCATCATAATGTCAAGATTATTAAGCATCAAGAATGTTGTTGAGCTATTGTTGTGATGTAGCATTGAAGATCCAAGATTAAGCATTGTTCTGCACTTGTTTCAAGGTCTAGATCTACATCCTTCATGGCCACTTCATGTTAAATTGCAGATTTACAAGACATCACTTAAAAGACATCATTCAAGGTATCATTATCCATGTTTCATGTTTCATGTCCTTATTTCATTATCTCATCATTTGGTTTAATTTCCTAAAAGGGGTTTGACCAAGGAAAAATCCTATTCACTAACAATCAAGTTTTTCTCCTCTTTACATGTGTGATTGCAGATCTAAGTTTCTTAGGCCATGAAGGATATTTGAACATTAGGTTACAAGCTTGAAGGAAGTTGTTGGACTTGTCTCCTCACTTGCAAGGTCACAAAAAGTCTTTTACAAGTCCGAAATCAGGGTTTCAGATCTAGAAACAAAGTGTGGCAAAAACATAAGAGATTGGAGAGAAAAATTAGATCTTAATCCTCTAAAAAAGAACACTGGGACTGATATGACACCTTGGGTGTATGATTCCTAGTACAACTAATTTTTTGGGTTTCAGGAGATTTAGAATAAGCATTGTCAAATTCTAGTTTTGGTGAAAAAAACCCAGTCTGGGACTAAATCACCCAGACTAGCGTATGAGTCCCAGCCAACCTCAAAATCAGTGTTTTCAGCATTTTAGGTCCTCATTCAAGCCTCTATAGGTTTCCAGGTGCACACTTTTGATTTTATAGTTTTCTGTTCGGATTTACTTGCATTTCTAGGTCATTTAATTAGGTCTTGCATATCATTAAGTTTCATAATTAGGTTTTATATTTCATTAGTCTTTCCTAGCCCGAGCTTTGTGGTGAACCCCTCTTTAGTCATTAATCATACCCTAGGATACCCTATTGAATGAGAGTGTGAAGATTGTTATTCTATCTCCCAAGCATAGAAGCAACAAAATTCAACCTTTTATTATCGACAACATAGCATAAGGAAGACTAGACATCTCTTCAACATCATCATCAAAATTAGGGCACATATCTAAACTCAACATAGTACCAATTGGAAATGGAATATTTATTGGTTTACAATCATGCATATTAAACCTCCGCAAAGTATTATCAACATACATCCTCTGACTGAACCAAATATTTTTGTGAACTTGATCCTTATTGATTTCCATCCCAAGAATATATTTTGTAGCCCCGAAATCCTTCATATCAAATGTGCTAGAAAGTTGAGTCTTAAGCTCCTTAATCATAACCTTACTGTTACCCATAAACAACATGTCATCAACATACAATACAATGATTAGAATCTAATCATCAATAACCTTAATGTAAACACAATGATCCTCCTCACTTCTAACAAAACCTAACTTCAATGCACATGCATTAAACTTCTGGTACCACATCCTAGGTGACTATTTCAAACCATATAAAGATCTCTTTAACCTACAAACCAAGTGCTCTTTTCTTTTCACAATAAAACCATCAGGTTGTTGCATATAAATTTCTTCCTCAAGATCCACATACAAGAAAGCAGTTTTAACATCCATTTGCTCTATTTCAAAATCATAAGTAGCAACAATAGATAATAGGAATCTAATATAAGTTAACTTAGAAACAAGAGAGAAAATTTCACTGAAATCAACTCCCTCTCTCTGCGAGTATCCCTTGGCCACTAATCTATCCTTGTACCATTCTAACCAACCATCTGCTTCGAATTTCTTTTTAAACACTGACTTGCAACAAATGGGATTCCTTTGGAAAAACTCACAAGATCCCAGGTATCACAACTATCTAGAGCCATCATCCCCTCCTACATGGCTTGCATCCAAGATTCACTTTCTTATGAAGAAAGAGCCTCCTTGTAGGATCTAGGTTCATCATCATGTTGGTTAAATATTTTGTAATCCCTTTGCATATTACAAAATAGTGATTTCAACCACATTTATGATGAGATAAATCTCTCCTCTCAAAAAGGAGAGGCTCCCTTCTTACTATTTATTGAAACAAAAGTAAACTATGCTAAGCTAAAGGTATTTACACTAGCTTTAACCATGTGGGGGGTGTGTTACATTCATCATTTTCTCTTCTTTCAAAAAATATGTTTACAATGTTTCACAGTAATATTCAATAATGCTTCTACACTTCTAATATTATCCTAAATAGTAATCACCAGTATTCTTGATTAAACATGTGAATAATCAAAGAGTACTAGCTTAAATATGTTATGTGACCAGAAGACACACAAAAGAAAAAAATCTTTTCGCTACCTTCAATGAGAGTTTGATAGCAACTAATGACGTAAGTTGAAGAAAAAAATCTTTCAACTCACTTCACAAAAATATTCACGCACCAAGTGAATAATCCCAAGCACAAAGTATTCAAATTATCCCCCAAAAATATTTTGAAAATAATCGTATCACCAGTTGGAGCACAAAGTCTGTCAACTAATAATACCACCAATCCATGAAATGAATAATTACAAGCTCAAAGTCTTGATAAATTTTCACCAAGAAACGCTTTCAACACACACAATTTCAAGTAAATGATATAACACAAAGTTCATATAACTTATCTTGAAATTCCTCCAATTTTAATAAAGAAACACCACTTATCCAATCAACACAAAGGAAATCAATAAGAATGACATAAGAACATCCTTATACATACAAATTTGATTCAACAAAAAGTTTGATATCATAATTTTCCTTCTTTATTAATTGGAATTGATCTTGCAATTTGAACTCAAAGTCTCAAAGTTGACTCTCAATTTGGGCAACACTTCGTTGCAAAATATTAAAGGTAAAAAATACAAAATATCTCTCATATTTATAGATGAGAGCTAAAGAGATAATCTAGGAAAACTCTAACTACTTTGAATTATTCAACATTGGAGTCCAAAATTATTGGAGGAATTAATTGTTGTTACATGTATTTATAACCTTGGAAATGACAAATGACATGTAAATTGTCTTCAGCTAACTACAAAAACTTTTAAATACTAAAAACTAATACAAGGCAGATTTAGCCTTCTTCAACATTCTTCTCCATGAAATATTCATGATGACGTGCACTTCATCACTATCTGGCATTGGAGTGTACTTGGAGATGGCAAGGATTCTTGAGATTGACTCCTTTGATGGTGTTGAACGCTTTTTAGTGCCTTTCAGGAACAATTTTCAAATTATCCATAGTAAATTGAAAAATCCATCATTTTGTCCATTGAATCTATTGAGAAAGCTTCATCTTCAAATTCATTTCGAACCATTGATGTATGCTCTTGAATAACTGAAACATTGGAAGAACTTTATGGTTGTGTTTCAAAGCTTTCTTGCTTGGTGACAGGAAAGAATTCAATCAAAACTTCCCAGGAACCCGAACACAAAAGATTGGAATGACATGCAAGAGTAGCTGCAAAAAATTCGTATTTTCCAGTGTTAGAGAAAAGCAAGGTTTTATGCACTGATGGGAAAATTTTGAGTGAATGCATATGCTTTGGAAATTTAGATGTAAAGGTGGGAAAAAAATGAGCTCTTGCATGGGGTATTACATTTAAGATGTAATGGCTCAAAATTTTTGAGATATTGCATTTTGGATGTAAATTTGAGCCATTACATAGGCTTGGAAAGTTTGGATGTGATGGAGGTGAAAAATGGAGCGATTTCGCGTAAACTGGGGTTTGAGCACGATGGGTGCAAAAAATGGAGCACAATGGATCATCTTGGAAAAAAAGGGAAAATTTTCCAATGTTATGAAAATTTTGGCAAAAATGTGTATATGTGTTGAATTTTAGCGATGTTGCAAGTGAAATGGAGCAAAATTTGTAGTAACGTTGAAAAATGGTGAAACTACAGGGTATGTGCAGGATCATGATGGGCCAAACAGGCCCTTAAGTGGCAATGAAAATTTAGAAAAATCAGAGTTAGGCAACTTGACGTAAAAATTTGAATAAGTTATCTATATTATTTCAAAAACATGTAAGAGTAGAATCTATGGGAAATTGAATTTAGTTTCTAAACTAATAGGTTTATTTTTTAAAAAACAAAATCTATTTGGTGAAAATTTGAAATTTCAATGCAGTATTACTTAAATTTCAGGGAAAAAAATAAGAAGTAGGTGTCTGTCACCACCCTAAACTTAAGCAATAAAATGATAATATTTTTTTATGAGATTTTAGATATAAGTAGAGGACTCATGTCCGAATGTGACACATATTTTTTGTAATTTTTTCTAAGTAAATAATTAATTATGAATTTTTATTACAAATTTTAAAAAATATAAAACTCAGACATGTCTAACCACTCTGAATCGGTCAAACTTCATGAATTAATTTTTTTAATCCTATAGTATGCAAAGTATAGAATGTGACGATGTTTCGGATTCAAAAAATATGAGATCGCTTTGAAAGTTATATGTTTCTACACCAATTTCTATCAATCAAGACTTTAGTCACAATTTAATAGAAAAAAATGAATAATAATAATCTATTAAATTCAAAAATAAAGC
>VDFB02063479.1:112359-176102 GCA_007258455.2 Sequoia sempervirens | reverse complement strand
TTATTCATGATATGAAAACCATAAGCACATTTCCTTGAAGATTGCAATGGCTTTGCGTAGTTGGCATGATTCCTGCGTGGCGAAACAAAGTTTGGTTTTGTTTCACCAAGTCAATACCGTCTCTTGAATTCTTAGGAAGTAGATTAGAACTTCTGACCCCTTGTCTCCTTTTTCAGTTTGTTTGATCTGCAACCCAAATAAAAGAGCTTCATTATCCAGACCTTCATTGTGAATTGAAAAAATCCAGCGTAAGTCCCCTTGTGATTACTAGCAAATCACAACACCCATTGAGCTTACCACACATCAAGACCTGACATAAGAAACCTTGGAATCACCATATGATCTTCTCGCAATCTTAGCATACAGGGTGGTTTTTCAAGAGAGGATAGGGTGTCTCTGGGCATTTTTATTCTGATGTACGAGTGTGTCATAAAACACGCATCAACAGGTTAAAGATAAGGATTTGACAATGCTTGCCCTCAATGGTTTGCCATTGTCTTGGGAGTCCTATATTCAAGGAATTAGTGCAAGTTCCAAACTCCCGAAGTTCGATCGTTTGAGGGCTGATTGCATTCATTATGCATCAAGATTGATGGTTAGAGGTGTTGGCCAAAATTCTACTAATGAAGAGATTCATGTTCTTGCTGCCCAACCTTCGAAGAAGAAAGGAAGAAGTGGAAAGAAGGGATTCTTCAATAGGAATCAAGACAAAGGAAATCATGGTGCTTCCCCTTCCAAGAAGAAGTGAGACTTGTCCAAGATTCAATGCTTTAGGTGTGATAAGTTTGGTCACTTTTCCAAACATTGTTTAGATAGACCTAAGCATCAAGCCTCCGTTGCAGATGTAGATGATGTTTCTCCACAGAAGAATGAATATTTGTTTTTCTTAGCATTGTCAAGCAATGTACCCACTGACACCAACACTTGGCTGATCGACAGTGGTTTTCTCATAAAGGAGTTGATTATGAAGAAACATTTGCTCCTGTTGCTCGTTACACTTCTGTCAGAACTATCATTGCCCTTACTGCATCAAGAGGATGGAAGATTCATCAAATGGATGTGAAGACAACTTTTCTCAATGGCGTGATTGAGGAAGAAGTTTACGTCGAGCAACCTAATGGTTTTGAGGTTCATGGGAAGGAGTCACATGTGTGTAAGCTGAAGAAGGCCTTGTATGGTCTTAGCGGGGCTCCTAAGTGCATGAGTGCGAAAGGATTGATCGATGCATCTAGTTTGGAGAAACTGAAGAATGATGCTGATTCAAATCTACTTCAAGGTAATCAATGGTGATGCATTAATATTGGTACTAATTCATGCTTCTAGGCTGCATATATATATTATTTTTTACATGTTTTCTCCATTGTTAGAAGCCCCTACACATAGAAGTAAATGGTTGCATAATAATTAGTATTGGAATAAAGAGGCATTAAGAGCTATCAGTGAAATCTTTTTTCATCTATCGGCTATCTAGTTATTACTTATGCAATTTGAGTAATGCTTTGAGTTTGAAAAGATGTGCAATGCAATATAATCAATAATATGAATAAATTTTTAATTATTAGTTATGTAATGTGAAGTAATTGCATAGCTTGCTTGATTGACTTTGTAAAAACTATATTGTAATTGAATTTTTTTCATCTATCAGCATCTAGTTATTACTTATGCAATGTGAAGTAATGATTTGAGTTTGAAAGATGTGCAATGCAATGTAATCAGCAATATGAATAAACTACATAATATAACCATTCTTTTAATGCTATTGTACATCAAGTTATTTAACCATTGCTTTCACTTGATTAAATTTTCAAAGAGTTTAATTATGCATGAGGAGGCAATTAAATTTTGATTGTCAACTTCTATATATCAAATTATCCAATAATCAAGTGTATGTCCATATACAAAAATGGCATCAACGCCAACTCAAACAAAATTTTACAATATGTGGCATATGCCATCTTGGTATCTATTCAATATTTACATGCCAAAATGTCTATCTCATCCTAAACTACTGGCGGATCATCAAAATGGAGCCTCTTTGAAGCACTCGTTGCCTCTAAAGGTAGCTGCACAAGAAAAAGTCAAACCACAATTGAGATTAGTTATACTATATAATTTAAAATCGAATAATTAACATCAAAATCAATATACATTAAATTATAATTGAACTCTAAAATTGTGATCTTGATTACCTAAAATATCAAATCTCTTCAAAGGGTAGAGTCACATAGAATATGCCCTCTCAAAGAACCGACCAAAACCATCTTTTGTAATTTCAATCTATATAGGTGAACAAAAAACATAAAAGTGATCCCAAGGTTAGCATACAATTTTTGATGTAAAGACATATAAATGCAGGCACAGAATAAAATGAACATAATTCTTGGGTTGAAGTCTTTATCTCCTTTAGGTGTTTAAACACCTCCTCCTTGAGGTGCTTCAACACCTACTCCTTCAAGTGTTCCAATATGTACTGCTTTGGGCATTGTGGCACTTGTCAACAAGGACGTATAGCTCATAATTCCCTACACATAAAAATGACAAGTACATATGAAACTACCAATCTATGTCGATGTATGTATAATCAATATAAGATCTTAAAATTCTTAATTCAATCAAATTTGAGTTCAATTACCTTCCCCTTATCCAACATTGCACTTTATAATGGACAAGAACACCATTTCGCACTAAATTATTTCCCTACAGAAAATAAGATAAACATATAATTGTATTATATAATTTCATTAATGACAATTCAAATGACAAGAAAGTATATAATAAATAAATGTAAATGAGTGAGTGCAAAAATATATACTATGTGCGTGTCGAGGCCAAATGAAATGGCCCTCAGGGTGCTATCCGTCACTTGTGTCAGCTCCTCCTCAGACATCAACTGTTAAATAGACCATGTAAATAAATATTAGTACATTATACTATCTTTTATTAATATTCATTTAAAAACAAATGCAATTATGAATTCACAACTTAAATTTTACCTGTGTCACTATTCCAATGTCCCCCTCTCTAGCAAGAGAGGACTTTGTATGGTGTGCTCCACTCCCCCACGTCTGATCTATAATGTCCACATCATGGAAGTCATAATCAGAAGTGTCCAAGGGATGCTCGGCAGGCTGTACAAGAGGACCCAAGCATATCTGGTAGCACATGGAGCAAGTATGTGGTACACAAATGTGTGGACCTGACGAGGATGACGCAATAGCACTCGAGCCATCACCAACATCACAGAATGTGGCTGAGCTACTACAGAAGCATGCGAAACCAAAAGACCACTCAAAGAGTGAATAGCATGGATAGTCTGTGTGGCCGCATCTTGCATAATATCTAGATGGTATACTGAAGGTGGCAGAGGAAGGGGAGGAGGGGGAACATATGGGCGGGGTATTACTCTAACTGCCCATAGTCTATCACAGGGCATACCTCCACCAATGCCCTGGAAGGGTTTAATGTCAAAGTAATTGACATGATGCCCTAACACAAATTCAACATATAATTTTTTTATAAAGTAAAATGGTATATCACAATTGTTGTTGATTGGTTTCAAAAAAACCATACACCAACGATCCCAAAAGTTTTCTACAATGTCTCTATGAGTGCACCATTTTATAGAAAGTTTTGGTTTATTAACATTAACCAGCAAACCAGTGCGGGGGTTAACAAATAAATAGGCTATTTGGGCTTTGGTTATTCTGAGATCTTTCACATCATCATAGGACAATCCACATGCATAATATTCTCTCATGTCTTCTCGCCACAAATGAAAGGCATTATGTTGCGAGGAGAGGGTTTCTATGTTTTTAATTATTTCTTTCATTGTGTTTGACATCTCAGATAATCAAGGGACTCTCATATAAACTTCAAAAATGCCCCTTAATTGTTGCAATTTTTCACAAATTTATTCTTCAATTGATGGCTATGGAGGTGGTGGAGCGTTTGGCATTTGTGCATTTTCATTATCAGCAGCCATAATGCCTGATTAAAGTTAAAAACAAATTAGTCTAATTAAAATTAGACAATATAAATGAAAATATTATAAAAATACCCTAGTTTTAAAAAAAAATCCAACAAAAACCCTAGTTTTTAACAAAAATCTATAAAATTCTCTAATTTTTAATCCAAATACATAGAAAACACTATTTTTAAATCAAAATCCATTACAAACATTCAATTTTCATCAAAATCCATACTAAACTCAAATTTTTCATAAAAAATCTATCAAAAACCCTATTTTGAAAAAAATCTATAAAAAATTAACTAAAATTACACAAATCTAATTGAAAATTTGATTAGAGCAAAGAAAAACCAAGAATCTAACCTTTTGAAGATGGATTTTCGTGAAATCGGATATCTGATTTGCGGAATGAAGTTTTCACTATGCGCCCACGGTTAAACAAATTTGAAATGAGTTTTAATCGGGCCGAAATGAAATATATATGTGTGTCGCAAATCGACAATCTGATTTGGATTGGATATCCGATCCAAATAAGATATCCGATATTGAAATCTAGGTTTGGGCTTTGCTTCGGTAGTGTGTACTGACACCCAAGCCACATAAAGTCAACTCGGCATTTTTCTCATTTTTGAGTTGATGAAACACATAATTTTTTCTCCATTGCCACTTTTTGACATACCATGATCCTGCATATACCCTACAAGTGTATTTGATGTTTTTGCAAAAAGTTGCAATGTCATCGAAAATTCAATGACATTGCAAGAGGGTAGGAACTTTTACTTGATTGCAAAGTCATTGGAAAATCCCAACTTTACAATTTTGGAAGATCATTTTAGTTCTTTGCTAAATCGTCAAATTTTAAAGATTATACAAGTAAACCTTTGCATTTATTTTTCTAGTCGGGGAAAAACCTCAACCCTACAAGAGAGGTATGATATTATTTGTATTAGCAGGGAAAACCCCCGACTATACAAGTGATTAGGGGTGAAAGATAGGGTCCACCAAATGAATCAACAAAGTGCTAGACCACTTAATTTTCAAGGCCCTAAACACCTCAAATTATGCAAAATAAGATGCTAATAACAACCAGAATCACAACCTGACTGTTATAGAAACTATGGGGTATTTTTTTAGAGCATAAAAAATTGTGTACCTAGCCATAAAGTTGTTGTTTTTGAGCTATGGAGGAATCATTCACTTTCAGTGGCGAATGGGTCCTTTTAGGGTTTTAGAAAACTAATTTCAGGATCTTGTTGCTTGATGTCCACACTCTCAAATTCCCTTTTAACAATTTTTGGAAGTCTGTAGGAAATTTTGTAGAGATCTTTCTGTGATCTTGCACTTTGAATGACAAATTTTGCAACTTTGCTCCAAATCTTGCTCAACTTGATCTTCAACCTGTAAATCTGCAATCACACACTCAAGGGAAAGAAAGCTTGCTGATTTGTTAGTGAATGAGGGTTTGCCTCAGTAAAACCCTTTGTAGGTAATTAAACCAAATGATGAAATAAAGGAAATGAAGCATGAAACATGAAATATGCAAATGATATCACCTTGGATGATGTCTTGTGAAGCAAATCTACATACTAACATGTAGTGGCCATGAAGAATGTAGATCTTGGATGTAAAATGATGCCTATAAATGGATCCTCAATGCAACATTAACTTCTTAGCTCAACGCACATGAATGCATTAAACCCTTGATATAATGATATGACTTTGAATTGCTGCAATAAACTCTTGAAATCTGCCTTGGAATGCCCTATGAATTCCTTTGAAATGCTCTATAATGCTCTTGTGAAGTATTAGGATGCTCTCTTGAAAGTCTTAGGTGAAATAATGTGAATTAACCCCTTATACTAAATTAGGAGATTAACCTTGAAATTCAAGGAACTAAGGTTGAAACCAGGTCTGGAAAGAAAGATAATTAAATTCCCGCCAGAATGAAATTCAAAAATAGGGGTCTCATTAAGGGAGGACCCATTCGCCATCTTGGGTGAACGGGTCCTGGATAAGTTTTCAGGATTGAGCTTCGGGGGACGGAAAGAAGGCCAAAAACCCATTCCAGATCAATTAAGAAAGGGGGGTCTATTAAGGGAGGACCCATTCGCCATCAAGGGTGAATCGGTCTTGGATCAACTTACCAGGACCAAATTTTCCCAATGAAATAATTTTTTATTTAAATCATGATTGTCGGGATAGATCTTCAAAGGTTTCAAAATTAAGGCCTAAATTTGAATTAAAAGAGGGTTAATAACTCTAATTAACCACAATCAATTAAGAATACCTAGATAAGTGTGAAAGTGCTTTAAAAAAATTACAACACTTAAACAAGGTACACATTATGTACATTTTAAAAAGGGGCCCATTAGGCTTAATTAAGCAAATAAGTCCTAGAAAAGTAAAGTGTGTTACAACACTTGCCAATACCCTTGCAAAGGACCAATTAAGGCATGTTTTAGTTAAATAAAGGTACTAGAATAGTTTGAATGTGTACAAAAAATTACAAAACCACTTCAAGAAAACATTAAATCAACTTTAATGTCAATTATCAAACAAGCAAGGGAAAAGGCTTACTTTTTCCGTTACTACATTTTTGCCCCACTTTAGTGAGAGGATGACCTCATGTAAAAATCACACTAAAGTAGACATCCAAGACACTTGATTATGGAAAAATAACAAAGATACATGATCATACCCTATCAAAGGCCAAGAAAAATAAACAAAAACAAAGGATCAAGCACACCCGATTGAACGTGATGTGAGGTGGTGGTTGTTTGTCCATAACATATGTTGTTCACTCTGGGATAGTGGAACCTCAGTCTGTCCACTAGGTGAGTTGTCCCAAAATATGTGTGCTCATTCTAGGGTAGTGTAACCTTAGTTTGTTCACTTGGTGAGTTATCCCAATGAGGTGGAAAATGAGACAATCATATTAGCCTCTCATACCATACCAAAGTTATCCTCCTGACAACTTCGATAAGGCACCACAATGAAAATGATTTTGTCATGTAAAAATTTTGTTAAATGGGATTTTTCTTTGTTTGTGTAAATGTCTTCCTCTTAGGGAGCATTGTGCCTAATGTCTCCAAGAGAGGACAAGTCAAAAGTGTTAGATTGTCTCCCATGGGTTGCCTCATTCACATCATGCCATGATAGTAGAACATACAGTCTTGGATGACATCAAACCCAACGAAACCACCAAGAAGAGGACACATCACAAGGAGAAAGATAAATCATGCAATAAAATTTTCCAAAAATGTCATCTATGTATGTCCCCACTTTAAAACGGTTGCTACACCATTATTGTGAGCAATTGATTTATAGTAGCCATTGTTTTTAGCTTAAGACATGAGAGCTCCCCTCAGAAAACCCTATTCCAAGTCATATGTTTTCGAAATAAGTTGTCATGAAATAGGAAGGGTTTCCCCAACAAACACATAAGGGATCTATGGATTTGGGGTCAGTATTTCTGTGCTACAATATTTTCATAGAGCATGGAACTGTCATCATTCCCAAAATACTCACAGAACTAGAAGAATGACACAAAGGAAGTGAAGACAAAGAATTTTTTTTTGGTTCAACATGGAAGAGACCTAAATGTATCAATTCCTTGCATCATCCCCAAAAGGAAAACATAAGAAAAAAAAAGATAAAGACAAAGCTTTTGGGTCAACATGGAAGAGACATGAATGTCTCAACACCTTGTGTCATCCCCAAAAGGAAAACACAAGATAAAGAAAAGATAAGGACAAACTTTTTGGTCAACATGGAAGAGACATGAATGTCTCGATGCCTTATGTCATCCCGAAAAGGAAAACACAAGACAAATGAAAAAGATAAAGACAAGCTTTTGGGTCAACATGGAAGAGACATGAATGTCTCGATGCCTTGCATCATCCCCAAAAGGAAAACACAAGACAAATGAAAAATGATTACAACATAGAGAAGAATGAAGGTACATATAGAAGAATGCACAAAAGAGAGAGGAACATCAAATGAAACATCATGGGGGATGACATTGCACACATGAAATCACATACAGAAAAATGAAAAAGCATAAGACTTGTAAGGCACAGGCGAGTCAACCTAAAGCAGGTCATCCACCTCCCAATCACGATCGATATAAATGGAAGGCATGAGACTAGCCAAAGGGACAACATCAAGTGACGAACTAGGACACACACCAAGTTCAACACTCTTTTTAGGATATTTTTCATTTATGCTCATGGAAGAATCAAACAATGTATTCAACTCATCATGCACTTGTTCATCAATTTTTTCAATGTCAACGTCATCATCTAGTTTAATCACATTAGGAGGTCAAATAACAATGTCCATACAATGTTATTGTTTATGTTGTGGTGAGGGTTGAGAGTCATCATGAATTACTTCTGGTAGGTTTGGATTTTGATTTTATATGTGTAGAGAAAGGGGATTCACTACTCACAAGCTCTCTTCATTCAGAGAGCCTCACGGGGCGAACTTCCCTAAACTACCTCAAGGAGCAACACAAAAGTTTTAAAACCAGAAAGAGTAGGTCAGAGATTTTTTGGACAAACTGACAAGCTCTCAGCCAAAGGATGACATTACAAAATATTAACAATAGTGTAGTGCACTAGCCTCTCAGAAGCACACTAATGTCTCATATGGACCAGAAAGCAAATTTTATCATAGAAAAGAGCTAAATGACTACTTCTACTCTGATTATTAAGAATTTACAAAATACGATAAAGTAATAGAAAGTGATAGAAATGAAACAAAGTAAAGAATAAATGCTAAAGAGAATAAGAGATAGAAAATAAATGCTCACAACCACACAAGAGATGAAGCCTCCAACACGTGAATGTCTTCAAAACCTGCATACACAATATCTGGAGAAAGTGTTGGGGCTGTATAGGGGTTTTCCTCAATCAAACCCACCTCCATGGATATCCAAGAAGATAGAGAAAGAGAGAAATGAACCGAAATGGACAAAGCATGTGGTGAAAGCAAAACCTGCTCAAGAGTATAACCCACACCACCAAGTAGGAGTGATAAAAACAAATCCTACTTGAGGAGGAGAAACCGTATCACAAAAGAGGTGATAAAAGCAATCCCTGCTCAAGGAGGAGAAATCGTATCATGAAGTAAAGATGCAATAGGAAGGGGATATGGATTCCTAGGATGCTTGAAAGCACGAGACAAGGGAGGTAGAGTTGCAAGAGCCAAAGGAGATGCAAAGAGGGAGAGCAAGATAGCTGCAAGAGCCAAGAGTGTTGAAAAGGGTGTTGTGATGAAGCTAGAATGAAGCTAGAGGTAGAAGAAGAGTTGCAAATGAAGTGAAAAGATAACATTTAAGGAGAGAATAGAAGTAAGAAGAAGCTTCCTGGGTGATTATAAATCATCTCAAGCCGTTACCACCAACCAAACGAGGTGACAAGTGGAAAACATGCTCAGAGGCAGTCATTTGAATGCTGAAATGTCGTAGGATGCTAGCACGACACATAGACATTCGTGCGATGCGCTAGTGTTTGGACATGTCATGCTACAAACCGACATGAATGAGAAGGAACAAAGTTTGATGCAAAATTGAAAAGCAAAGATAGCTACTGAAAAGGGGTGTTGGAGCATCCTAAGAGGAAGAAAGGTTGATGCAGGGGCTAAAATGAGCCTACACAAGGTGCTAAGGGAGTGGAAACTAAAGTAGATATAAAAATGTATGTGAAATTGTGAGGGGTGCAATTTTACGCCTATACATTTTTCCCCCACTTTAGTAGGCATATGAATCTACACTTATATGCACACTAAAGGAAATATACTAAACATAACTAACATCATATGCCAAAAGGACACTGTAGAGGAAGTAGATAACACTTCAAACCACAGAAGCATGCCCCCATGATGAAGATTGAAAAAAAATTACATTAGACAAGAAAAACCTGCATCGGATAGCAATGTTAGCACATAAAAAAAATAAGGATTTGAGTCAGCAAAGTGAAAGAGACGTCGATGTAGAATGTTGTCTCAATACTATGCGTCATCCCCAAATTAAGAAATAACAAATAGAAGAATTATAAGATGTTGAAGAGAGAAAAATAATATAAGTATCATGATGAAGAAGATGCAGATCTTCGATTCGGTATATACAATTTGAGAAGAAAGAGAATTTAAGAATGTAAGCACCTAATAGACCCACAGACCTGCAAGGAAGGTGTCCTCCAAGATCTCTCACATGAAGGAAACCGAGAAAAGAATCTTATAGGCCCACAAAATTGCAAGGAGGCAACCCCCAAGATCTCTCACCTGAAGGAATCCCTAAGAAGTAAGCGCCTCATAAGCCTGCAAACCTGCAAGGAAGGTATCCTCCAAGATCTCTCACATGAAGGAAACCTAGAAAAAGTGCCTTACAAACCCATAGACCTACAAGGAAGGTGTCCTACAAGATCTCTCACATGAAGAAAACCAAGAAAAGTGCCCTACAGGCCCGCAAACCTATAGGGAGGTATCCCCCAAGATCTCTCATATGGAGGAAACCAAAGGAAGGCGGACTCTGCAAAGTCAAAAAGTGGCTTCACAGGTGCACCTACAAAGCGACATCTTTACCCGTAGATAGAACATGTCTGAAAGCGGCCACATAGGAAAGTAAGTGGATAGTCACAAAGATCGTCGATAAGTTGGAAGGCTTTCAAAGGGGTTCCTTGGGAACCCTTTAAGAGAAAAGGGGTCCACTCAAGGGATGCATTGTTTGAAAAGCGAGGTCTAGCCAGGCTTCCCCCAAGCTAGACACAAAGAATTTATTCGAAGAAGAAGCTTTCAAAGGGGTCCCTTGGGAACCCTTCAAGAGAGAAAAGGAGTTCACTCAAGGGACGCTTCATTTTTAAAGATAGAGATAAGAGAGGGGGTCCTCAGAAGGATGCACACCCCCAGTACAAGTTATCACTACCCCCAAAGTATAGGGGAGGAGAACTGTGCAAGATGCTTAGACCATATAGGATAGAGGTAAACCTTGATATCACTTGTCATGTGAAGAAAAGGCAGGTGTGTCAATCAAATGGGAATTTGATGGCACCCGAATCATAAAGATGTTGTATTTTATCCTTCAAGGCCTTACATTCACTAGTGGAATGACCAGGAACTTGATGGTATGCACAAAAAGAATGTTTTTCTCTATCATGTTTGTGAGATCTCTTAGGAGGAGGAAGAGTAATAAAGTGGGATTTTAGAAGCCGCAAAAAAAATTCTCTTGCTTAGATAGAGGATGAGGAGCAGGGGGCAATCCTTTCTCTTGTGGAGAAAGACTTGAATGCTCATAAGAAGAAAAGACGAAGATAGAAGAAAAAGGAGGAGAATCTCCATAGAGAGCATTATTCCGGCAAGGGGGATCACACTCTTCTATGGGATCACCATCAACCTTCATCATAGGACTACCAAAATTAACCTCCTTAACATAAGTGTGATCATCTTCCTTAGAAGGATGATCAACACCAAGAACATTACAATTTGCATTCACATTACCCCGTGATACATAAGAGTAATCATCTTCGATAGCAGATGTGAATGATGTTATTGGAAGGCCTAAGTGGATTGGGCTGAATTTATGTTCTCTATTGAAGGAATCTATAAAGTCTAAAAAACCCCAATCATTACCAAGACATGCATTTTGTTGAGAAGAGGTAGAAGGAGTAGACATAAGATTTCTCGCTTCAGAAGGATATTCTTTAGGGACATCTATCTCAAGAGTATCCTTTGTAGTAGGTATTGCAGGAGTAGATGCAAATGCATGAGAAGACAATGAAGGGATAAGAGTAGGCACAACTGAAGCATTACCAACAACTACCATTTCACATAAGCACATAGCATTGGGGTCAGGCTTGACTGTGACTACTTGATTATTACAAATGAACTTAAGAGATTTATGCAAGGTAGACAAGACTGCACCCATAGTGTGAATCCATGGTCTACCAAGAAGAAGGTTATATGGTAGCTTTTCTGACATAACATATATAAGGGTAGGTATAGTAACGGGTCCCAACCTCAAAGGCAAGACTATCGTGCCTAAAGGTTTCCAGCCTACATTATCAAACCCACGAATGTCAACAAAAGAAGCATTAAGAGAAGATGAATCAATATTAATCTTAGGCAATAGATCAATACTACACACATTGAGTGTCCAACCATCATCAATGAGAGTACGTCTAATATCGATATTATTAATATTAACTATAATTATCAAAGTGTCAGCTTGCTTCTCTACTTCCAGAGGTGGGAGTTCCTGTGGATAGAATGCAATATTCGGAAAATCTGCACAAATATAAGATATCAATCCATTAACATCTACAGGCCTAGCGGAAGAAGGAAAGAGGATCTTCCACAAGGCTTCCTAAAGCATACCTTGATAAAACGAAGTAGACTAAAGCAAGTCCCACAGTGAGATCTTAGTTGGAGTAACTTGTGGTTGCTCGACAAGATTGTAATCACTGGGTGCTTTAGTTGTAGGTTTAGGAGCTAAAGGAAGACTTGGTTCTTTATTCATATTGTTCTCATAAGTAAGGGCTATTGCTCTATAAGAGGGATCCATAGAAAGGTCAAGCGAGTTACTATCAAATGGAACACCATCAATAGAACAAACCCTTTTAGGAGAAGGACTAGCTGGAGTCACGTAAATGATCAGTCTCTTAGGCCTTTTAGGGGCAGTAGAGACATAGATAACATTTACAAAATCATCAAAACTAGCAGAATTATTATTTGAAGACATATTCTCAACATCGATCTAAACAGGATCAAATGTGGAAGGAGATTCATCATGCACTAATGCATCATCTGTAGAGGAGAGTGCATAAGAACAAATATAAGATTCATCATTCGCACATGCATCATCTCTAGAAGAGAGTAAATTGGAATGAAGAGAAGATTCATCATTCACAAATGCATCATATCCAAAAGAGAGTGCATTGGAATGAAAGGGAGACTTATCATCCATGAATACATAATCTCCAAAAGAGAGTGCATTGGAATGAATAGAAGGTAGAGTAATGTTAAGGAAAGTATCAATGATTTCATATTCTTGCGATAAAATATCCTCTGAAGTCAGAGGATTTTCATGAGAAGGATCAAAGATATCAAGTGACATAAGCAAAGGCCAATTCACCCTCACATGGATGAAATGGAATATCAGTAACATTTTTAACAAAATTAGATACTAAACTCACAAAAGAGGATATTAAATTCATTTTGATGGTAGAACTAAGAAAAATCAAAAATCTATATTTTCTAATTTTTTCAATATTTTCTAGGTTCTAGTAATTTGCATTTTTGGAGGTCTTCGGAGCAGAATTTGAGGCTAGAACTTACGTTAGTCCCTAAAATTTGATAGCTAAATGCATAATATTTTAGGGATTGAACTAATTCTTTAGGAGACCTTTCCAATGGTGCAAAAGGTTTTGAATTCTGAGCACCGAGTCAAAAGTTATGACCCCACCAAGTAGGGGTAAATAAATTCCTAGTTTTTCAAAAAATACCCACTTTACATTGGGTTCACCAAAATGTAGAGAAGGGGGATTCACTACTCACAAGTTCTCCTCATTTAGAGAGCCCCATGGGGCGAACTGCCCTAAACTACCTCAAGGAACAACGTGGATGTTTTGAAACTAGAAAGAGTAGGTCACAAAGATTTTCTGGACAAACTGACAAGCTCTCGGCCAAAGGATGACAACATAGAATACGAACAACAACACAACACACTGGTGTCTCAAAAGCGCGCTAGCGTCTCATATGGACCAAAAAGCAAGTTTTATCACAAAAAATAGCTAAATGACTACTTCTACTTTGATTATTGAGAATTTATAGAATACGATAAAGTAATAGAAAGTGATAGAAATGAAACAAAGTAAAGAATAAATGCTAAAGTAAGAGAATAAGAGATAGAAAAGAAATGCTCACAACCACGCAAGAGATGAAGCCTCCAACACTTGAATTTCTTCAAAACCTGCATGCGTAATATCTGGATAAAGTGTTGGGGCTGTAGAGGGGCTTGCCTAAGTCAAACCCCCGTTTTGGTGTTCCCACCTCCACAGACAACCAAGAAGATATAGAAAGAGAGAAATGAACCAAAATGGACAAAGCGTGTGGTGAAAGCAAAACCCGCTTAGGAGAGGAACTCACACCATCAAGTAGGAGTGATAAAAGAAAACCTTGCTCGAGGAGGAGAACCCGTATCATAAAGGAGGTGATAAAATCAATCCTTGCTCAAGGAGGAGAACCCGTATCACGAAGTAAAGATGCAATAGGAAGGGGATATGGAATCCCAGGATGCTTGCAAGCACGAGACAAGGGAGGTAGAGCTACAAGATCCCAAGGAGATGCAAAGAGGGAGAACAAGATAGCAGCAAGAACCAAGAGTGTTGAAAAGGGTGTTGTGAGAATGTGAGAGCTTGAAGCTGCTGTGACAAATAAGGGAGTTTTGCAAGCAAGAGCAAGAAGCCAAGAAGGAGAAGAAGATAGAATGAAGCTAGACACAGAAGAAGAGTTGCAAATGAAGTGAAAAGATAGCATTTAAGGAGAGAAGAGAAGCAAGAAGAAGCTTCCTGAGCGGTTACAAAGCATCTCAAGTCATTACCACCGACCAAAGGAGGTGACAAGTGGAAAACATGCTTGGAGGTGGTCGTTTGAACGTTGAAACATCACAGGACGCTAATGCGGTGTGCAAATGTCCGTGTGGTGCACTAGTGTCTGCACACATCATGCTACAAAACGACACAAATGGGAAATGTACAAAGTTTGATGCAAAGTTGACACACAAAGATAGCTGCTGAAAAGGGGTGTTGGAGCATCCTGAGAAGAAGAAAGGTTGATGCAGGGGCTAAAATGAGCCTACACAAGGTGTTAAGGGAGTGGACACTAATGCAAATACAAAAATATATGTGAAATTGCAAGGGGTGCAATTTTATGCCTATACACTATGTTATTGTTTTTTTTCGAGTTTGCAATCTACGAGTAATAGCACGACGTCTACATCTACGCTCTCTAGCATTTGGATTTATTTTCAGTTTATTGTCAATTTGTTTTTGTGTAAGAGCGGGTTTTTCAATCAAAGGTTCCTTCTCTTCCTTGGGAGGACTAGAAGAAACAACAGGAGGTTGTTCAACCACTTTCTCTTTGACTTTGTAAATTTGTTTGACTCTCAAAGGGACAATGAGATTGCTTGTACTATCTCACGGTGTCTTGTGGGAAATTGTCAGAGGTTGTTCTATAGATTGTTCTTGTATGTTCAGAAGTGCTTTTGGTTCGATCATTATTTCATCAAGGATGGTTGGTTCAGTCATAGGTTGAGGCATGTTGCGAAGGGATAGTTCCGCTATTTTATTTTCTTTGAATTTTTGATATGATTTGAAAAAGAAATCTTCACGAGCCTTGATAGGTTCCATAGGCTCGGGCCAAAAGTAATCTAGTGAAAAGTTTCCTTTTTCTAAGGCCGGATGAAATCTGCTATGATGCATAGTGAAGATGTCATTTCCAAATGGAAACTTTAGATATTTATGCACAACCGAAGGGACAACATTCATGTAGCGAAGCCATGGATAGCATAGCTTCACACAAAATTGGTTCTATTGTGGGATGATGGAGAATGAGGTTTTTAATGTTTTTGGTCCCACTTTTAAAGGGAGATCTATTGAGCCTATTGTAGGGAAAGAAAATCCATTATGTGTCTTGATCCATGCCTTCGAGTTGTCATATATATATCTTGATATAGCTAATGCATATATCAGAATTCTTTAATAATAAAATTCTCTCCACATACGAGATCAATCAAAATCCCATTATTAGGATTATTTTTGATTCAACCAACTATGTAAAGAGGACCATTAGGTGCATGTTTAGGAATGTCATTTTGTGAGAAAGCAATGTCAAGAGGTTATCTATTCAAGCCCTTACGAGGTCTAGCTTCGATAAATGCTATCGTGCATTCTCTGTGGGAGGTAATTGCATATGATCATGATCCATCTTAACATTGTTCTTAGTTTTAGTAGGAGGATTGGTTGTGGCACGTATGTTACTATTGTCTTGTTTGTTCAAGTACTCCTAAAGGAAGCAACTAAGGCTATAGATGATTTGTGTTTTGTTTTGAGTTTTAAGCACTTTCCTTAGATTTTGTATGATAGGAACCAAGCTAATGTCAATGCATTCACTAAGGATATGGACTTGTAAGTTTTCTAGTTGTTCATCTAGCTTATCAATAACATCATGCACATTGATTGTAGGAGGTGAAGTCATGGGTAATGGAGTATGAAAACTATGAGCCATGGAGGGTTGATTCTCAACACTATTAGAAAGAGAGCTAGAGCACACAAGATCCACGACAAGTGAGAGATCCCTGGATGGCATGAGCCTTGAACTACGTCTTATAATATTATTGTGAATAGGACACCGAGTTCTAAAGCTCATACAAGTTTTACAAACCTAGTGTGCAAACCCTAGAATGGAAAAGGGATAATGCAATAACCTAAAATGAAATGCAAATTTCAGAATCTAAGAAATGAAATTTATTGATTAACAATGCAATAAGCTAAAAATGAAATGCAATTTTGAACTTTTAACAATGCACTAAAATGAAGCACTTTAAGCTAAATCCAAAGAAATTGATAAAACAACAAATCAAGAAACTGAAACAACAAGATAATAGCACCAAACATAAGCTAAAATCTAAGATTTTAATGTCTTGAAAATGAAAATTTGTAGCTAATAGGGACTCATTCGCCAGTAAGGGTGAATGGGTCCTGGTTAGGTTTTTTTGGGATGTTTCAGTGGATTTCAAAGTCAATTTTAGTGCTTTTTTAGTTGCTAAAAGGTACAGATCAGACCTGATCAAGGAATTATTCGCTAGTAAAGATGAATGGGTCATGGTTAGATATTTCTAAACTATTTTGTAATGATTTGCAAGTTCTCAAATGTATCTTCCAGTTCCAGGTTTGAAACAGTGAAATGCAACTTCAAATTTTCCAGAAATTCAATGCAAGAATTCAATGAAAAGATGAAATTCAAGACCTAGGTTGAAATTAAATTTTGTTTTGATTTTCAAATCCTACTGAATGAGATCTAAATGAGATGCAAAATTTCATATTTATTTTTGTAATTTTCAGATTTAAGAAGTGCAAAAGAATGCAAATTTTAACCCTATATGATATGCAATATTTCAATGCAAAAGAAGAAACCCTAATTCAATGCAAATCTAAATGCAATGAATGCAAGATTTTAACTTGAAATGCAATAGGAGACTCCAAAAATTAAAAAAATTGCAATGTTGAATATGTCGGGTTCACCAAAAATGATTAGGGGTGAAAGATAGGGTCCACCAAATGAATCAACAAAGTGATGGACTACTTATTTGTCAAGGCCCTAAACACCTCAAATTATGAAAAATAAGATGCTAATAACAACACGAAATGAAATCTAACTATTATAGAAAATATGGGGGTGTTTTTAGAGCATAAAAAGTTGTGTACCTGGCCAAAAAGTTGCTATTTTTGAGCTATGGAGGACTCATTCCCCTTTAGTGGCAAATGGGTCCTTTTAGGGTTTCAAAAAACTAATTTCAGGATCTCGTTCCTTGATTTCTGCACTCTCAATTTTTTTTTTTAACAACTTCTGGAAGTCTGTAGGAAATTATATAGATCTCTTTCCGTGATCTTGCACTTTGAATGACAACATTTGCAACTTTGCAACTTTGACAACTTTGCTCCAAATCTTGCTCAACTTGATCTTCAACATGTAAATCTACAATCACACATTCAAGGGTAATAAAACTTGTTGATTTGTTAGTGAACGGGGTTTTTCCTTAGTCAAACCCCTTGTAGGTAATTAAACCAAATGATGAAATAAAGGAAATGAAGCATGAAACATGAAATATGCAAATGATATCACCTTGGATGATGTTTTGTGAAGCAAATCTACATACTAACATGTAGTGGCCATGAAGAATGTAGATCTTGGATGTAAAATGATGCTTGCAAATGGATCCTCAATGCAACATTAACTTCTTAGCTCAACACACATGAATGCATTAAACCCTTGATATGATGATATGACTTCGAATTGCTGCAATAAACTCTTGAAATCTACGTTGGAATGCCTTATGAATGCCTTTGAAATGCTCTATAATGATCTTGTGAAGTATTAGGATTCTCTCTTGAAAATATTGGGTGAAACAATGTGAATTAACCCCTTATTTATACTAAATTAGGAGATTAACTCTGAAATTCAAGGAGCTAAGGCCGAAAACCAGATCTATAAAAAAAGATAATTAAATTGCCACTAGAATGAAATTCAAAAATAGGGGTCTCATTAAGGGAGGACCCATTCACCATCTTGGGTGAATGGGTCCTGGCTAAGTTTCCAAGATCGAGCTTCAAGGGATTAAAAGAAGGCCAAAAGCCCATTCCAGATCAATTGAGAAAGGGGGGTCCTATTAAGGGAGGACCCATTTGCCATCAAGGGCGAATGGGTCCTCCCTCAACTTACCAGGACCAAATTTTTCCCAATGAAATAATTTGTTATTTAAATCATGATTGTTGGGATAGATCTTCAAGAGCTGTCAAAATTAAGGCCTAAATTTGAATTAAAAGAAGGTTAATAACTCCAATTAACCACAATCAATTACTAGCTAGATAAGTGTGAAAGTGCTTTAAAACACTTTACAACACTTAGACAAGATACACATTATGTACATTTTAAAAAGGGGCTCATTAGGCTTAATTAAGAAAATAAGTCCTAGAAAAGTGTGAAAGTGTGTTACAACACTTGACAACACCCTTGCAAAGGACCAAATAATGCATGTTTTAGTTAAATAAAGGTCCTAGAATAGTGTGAATGTGTACAACACATTACAACACCAGTCCAAGACAACATTAGTTTATCTTTAATGTCAATTATCAAACAAGCAAGGGAAAAGGCTTACTTTTTCCGTTACTACAACAAGTTGAACATATTACTTGTATATTTCAAAAAAATTGCCAACTATACAAGTTTCATTTGGAAAAAAATCATCATTTGCATGTGCGTGGATTTTTAGCGCACTTACAAAGGAATCACATGAAAAGGATGTAAGGTCGAGGAAATTCCCCGACCATACAATTTGAAGGTAGGACTATTTATTTTTCTTGTATAGAGTGTGTGCAGGGTCTTACTGCATAAGGCAAAACAAAGTTATGCAAGGTCAGTTATTTTCATCGACCATACATAATATCTCAAAGCCATCTGTATTTGTTATTTCGATGAAAAACACCGCTCAAATGATTCTCACAAGGCTTGAAACTCATACGATGTCATTGATAATCACCAAAATGGTATACCGTGAATGGGTTCTCATTTCAATCCATGCTTGGGTGGCGAAGAACTCTGCCTCTTCGAGGAAGACCAACACAATGGGTTTATGAGAATCTTATTAGATCCCTTTATGCACAAAATTCTCGTGTGAGGATAAACACACAAAAATTACAAATGATTCTCTTTCAGAACATTTAAGATTAATATTCAAAAAGGGAATCATGATATGAGTTTAAGCAAACAGAAACTAAAACATATGAAAGAGACTTGGGTTGGTTCTAGACAGTGAATTAAGACAAATAAAATGGAAAAAAAAGAATGAAAAAGTGATAGAAAAGAACCCTATCACAAGAAACGACAAAGCTTATGTCGAATCCACAAAATACACTCCAAAAACTAGTTCAAATGACAATGAATAATGACAATGAACCCATAGGAATAAGAAGAAGGAAAACAACAATCAAAATGGGAAAACAAACACGGACAAGGTTTGCAAAATTCACACAAGGAAGGAGAAAATGTATGAAAATGAAAATAGAATGAGATTTTAAAAGACTAAAAACCAATTTAAAGCCAACTTGAAGGCCATTAAAGGACTCATAAATGCACTCGTGAGGAACTAAGAGTTGTAAGAGTAGAAAATTTTGACGATAGTGCAAACTAGAGTTGGGCAAGTGACTTTCAAGGTCGACATTTTTTAACGAATCTACAAGTTCAAAATTACATTGTCTTGCAGAGTTGGGGAAAAACCCCGACCATGCAACCTTTTTTTATTTTGAAACTTTCACTTGCAAGGTCGGGGAAAAACCCTGACCTTGCAAGTATAAAAAGATTTCTAACTCTTGAAAATTGATTTTCACAACTTGAGCAAAAGGATGAATTTTGATGAACTAACAGAGGTTAACGCTTGAAAGGTCATTCCAAGACTAAGGATAATGTACAAGGGAAAATTGAAACTTGCCTTGTTTTGCATGCTTTGAGTACACGAGCTACAAAATAGACAAGTTTCATAGGGTTTATCTCGTGAATCAAGCCCAGTTGGATTCAAGGATAACATGCCAGTACTCAACAAAGAAAATACACAACAAAAATTAGATGGGCTATAACTGTCAACTGGATTATGTTGCCATGTGGATATTCTCAAGGTAGGAGTAAGGGGCTCTTGCTCCACTTCTTCTTCTTCATGCTCATCCTACACATCATTTGAACTTTATGAAGTCTTCGAACCCTCTTCTTCTTCTCCATCCTCAAATCCAACTAGTTGTTCTTCTACATGTGCATCTTCTTGCTTCTCAATTTTTGCCTCAAAGTGCACTATTTTTGTCTTATCTTTCTCCTTTGGTTGTTCTTCACCTAAGTAAGATCTAAACTCCTTGAAAATTACATCTCTAGAGAAGACCATTTTATGGGTTAGTGGATTCCAAATCTTATAACCTTTTACATTCTCATCGTAACCAACAAAGATACATTTATGTGCTTTTGGATCCAACTTAGAACACTTCTCTTGAGGGACATGAACAAAAGCCTCACAAGCAAAGACCCTTAAATGTGAAATAGAAGGATTTCTACCTATCTAGATTTCATAAGGAGTTTTATCAACAAGAGCTGAACAAGGAGATATATTAACCAAATAGCATGTAGTATTTACATATTCTACCCAAAACCATCTATCAAGCTTAAAACCACTCAACATGCTCCTAAATTTTTCCATTAAGGTTTGGTTCATTGTTTTTGCTACCCCATTTTGTTTAGGTGTATAAGGTGTAGTATTTATTTGAATAATACCTGCATGCTTATAGATCTCATCAAATTCCTTAGAACAATATTCACCTGCATTGTCATATCTCAACACCCTTATCTTCTAATCCATTTGCTTCTCAACTAAGGCTTTAAATTCCTTAAACTTAGTGAAAACTTCAAAATTTTCATGTGTAGTGCCCCTCCACGATTCACCCTATTGGTGTTATCAATTGGTCTTGTTTTCGACCGTGCTTCGTGATTAGGTGTTGTTTGGTATTTGGCTTATTTGATTGATAAACGTTGTTTTGGGTTGGTTAGTTTAAAGATGTTGCTAAATGTTGCTTTGGATAGTTGATTCATTAAAATAAATTATTAGGTTAAATGTAATACTTTAATATGCCTTTTTTAAGCAAGATTTAAATATAGGTTATTGCATGTCGAGACAAGTGAGAGTGTGCTACTTAATTTTGAAACAATTGCTTTGTATGGAGAGAATGAATTCAATTACATACCAATTATAATTGGTTACATTATTTGTTGCATATAATCATTAGGAATATGTATGAATCTCCATTCTTAAATTTGCATGTTGATACAAATAATGGTAGGAAATCATTTAAAAATATGCATTGACTTTGGCACAATTTTAGGCGCTTAATGGGTGGAAGTTTCATGGTGTTAAAAAAGATACTCAACCATTATGTTCAGGAGGATATTTTTTTGGAAAAGAAAAGTATCGAACACCTCTAATGGGCGGTTATATAACTACCTGTATTGTAAAATAGGGGGTGGGGGTTGGTTAGGAAAAAAAGAAAAGGGGACTAGAGAGATCAGAGATTTTTTTCATGATGCCTTGATCTCACAAGAATGTTTCTAGCCAACGAACTCTCGTTCCATGGTGGGTTGTTCAAGACCAAAAAAATGTACATGACTTAAGCATATATGAAGTGCACCAGTGGAATACCGAAAGCTCTCCTATTCAAGTTGCTAAATCCCATGGACCTGGTATGAGGATTTTTACTCATTCTATTTTATTTAGCAAGTGAACCCTATAGATCTTGATACAATCCATGGCGATGATCATGTTTTTGAAGTGACTTCATTTTGTGTTGAAATAATTTATGCCAACCACATAGAGTCATTGTTATAGCTCAGAATCGGGACTATTTGTTTCTATCATTTTTTATTCTCGTGCTAGATTGTAAATCTCGATTTGTCTGGAAAGTTTCTAAACTAAGCAACTTATCCCTCTCATTGCGAGGAATGATTCAAGTAACTCTTGCATAAATGGGAATCAAATCCTCATACTCTAATCCTTAGTGTTCGAATGTCCCTCACCTTTGTCTTAAAATTTCTCCATATTTAATGTTGCGTGTTTCCTTTACCATTTGAAATGTAACCTGCAATCACGGCTTCCTTGATATCATATTTCTCGAGGTTTTGTTTTGAATAATTTTTTTTCCCTGTCGATGGATCCATATTTTCAGTGCATGCCTATCCTCATATTGTTTCACTTAGCACCACCAATATCCTCCATTAGAATATCGTATCGTTTCAAATGATGGAAATGGTTCTCATCTGTCATAACAATTTCTCTTGCAACAATCTTGGAAATGAATTCAGATGTAGCATGGCAATCAGACCATACTCGAAGTTCTTAACAACTCCAATTGCGATATAGTGGCCAATAATTGGATCTTTCTATTCTCCTCTCTCACAACGTTAAGTAAAAGTCTTGAATCTGGAAATACCCTACTGTCTTCATTCTCCAAGCCAATTTCTCCAGCTTGCACACGACTCCTGTGTTTATTAATATGATCGGTTTCCTGCGCAAAAAACATGTACCATTTTATGGCCTTCAATCCATCTACGTTAGAGCATCCTTTAAATTCCTCTATCTCTCATCAATCTCCTTACTATCTGAACCATCAATGCTCCTTTCATGGAGTACTGTTTAGTATTTATGTTAGAATTCAATTTATTTGAAGTCTTTGCTGAGTGTATTTACTATAATATAATGTCATATTATGTTGCAAGGCGAACACAAATCTGACTATAATATATATATATATATTGTGAACCCCAATTCTATGTACCTACAAAACGAAGAGATTAAACACCCTAAGTTAGATATTGCAAGTATAAACAAGGATTCTCCATGGAATCCATTTACAATTCAAACTAGGAATGGAAATATACAAGAACACAATAGAAATGATAAACCAAAGATGAAATCCTAATTTAAATAGCAAACTCTTGATCCCATGGGGGAATTGGTGTCAATTTGATGTGGAAATTTGGCCCTTTCCCAATTCCTATGATTGCAAGCTTCGATATGTAGACTTGATGATGAACTTTGATCCACTTTTGATGATGAATGATGAAGACTCCAAGCCAAATCTACAAAAGAACCTAGCTATGAACTCAATGGTGTGAAACTTGATAGATATTTGAGCATGGTAACTTTACTCAAATTGTGGATGATCAAAATGAGGAGAGGAGCTATTCATTTATAGGATTTTAAGATGGATGAAAGCCCAAATTTGAGCAATGTGGGACTAACTTTCATCCAAGGATATGGTGCCACTTGTCAAGCTATGAATGGATGATGCTTGTGCAAGATTTGGGGTTTGTGCCAATAAATGCCAATATTTAAAATTCAAATTTGTTGAAATGACATGTAAGAGGGAAGGGAAAATGCAATAAATGCCACTTGGCTCAAGGAAAAGGACATGTAAGAGATCTTAAATGCCTTGTTGGATGTACATGTTGAATTGGAATTTTTGAATTCAAATTGAGAGAATATTCCAAAAGATGCCATGTGAGGGAAAATAGGGATTTAATAAATGAATTAAATCTATTTTCATGTGCAACTTGCATTATCTAGAGGATATGACATGAGATTAGATTAAATTAATCAAGGGTTAATTAATTTAACAGATTAGATGATGTGACTTATTTGACTCAGATTTATGGATTTATTTAAATCAAAAAGAGAGGAATATGATAAGAGGCTAATTAAATAAAGATTTTGATTTATTTAATTAAAATGGATGGTGTTAGATTAAATCAAATAAGGTTTTAATTTATTTAATTTAATGGATAGACTTTAGAGATTTAATCAAATAAATTGATTATTTAATTAAATAGGGATAATTAGATAAGATGGATTGATTTAATTAACAAGAGAAATTGACTTAATTAGAGAAAATGATTTATTTAATTAAGAGATAGATATTGATGAATTTAATCAGATAGGGGAATTTGATTAAACAGTTAGACCGAGGGATGATTTAGGAAGAAATGATGTTAGTAAGTTAGGATCAGATGCACGATGTCAATCAGTATATTTTCGATGTCTACATTTTGCCCCTCTTTGAAGCAATGCACTCGTTGTGTTGGTTCAAAGAATAAATGATCTCGATCAAAGCCAAAAAATTTTGGTATCAAAACTTTCCCCACTGCTGCATGGCGAGAGAAAACATGCCATTATGATGCCCCCTTGAGAGATCAGATGAAAATTTCAATTTTTTGGGTGATCTCATGGAAAAAGGTGACTAAGTGGCCGAGAGGTCCGAAAGGGGTCTGGGAGGCTAAAAATGTTTCTAAACACAATAAAACGAGGAAAAATAAGCCTCGAACGGACGAAAACAGGTTCGGGGGCCCAAAGCCCTAGTAGGACAGCTCTAGAGGGTCAAAAAACCCTAATTTTTAGGCTTAAAAGGGGCTCGAAGGGTCACTTTCAAATCATTTTCACACACCTCCGCTAGCAAACCTCGAGATTTGAGCTCTGACCTCCCAACGATATGGCACAACGATAACTTTCTCTGCACATTTTTGACTGAGTTCGGACCTACCAGCGGCCACCTGACATCGGTGCCCCGGTATGTGATCCTTACCTTAGCTTAAATTTTTCATTTTAATGCATTTATGACATGTTTTAGGGAGAGCTCGCCTCGAGTGGCACTATTATAGCACCGCTCGGTGTTTAAAGCACACTGCTTTTAGCCGTTTTGCACCGCAATAGTGTTGTTTAGTGCCACAGCGGTGCAATTGGGGATTTAAAATCTCCACCGCCAGGCTCGGGCTCGGCTCGGGCTCGGTGGGCTAGTTTGGAAAAGTGCGCCGTGGCGGCGCCCTTTTCATGAAAAGTGCAACGCTGAGGGCTAAAGTGCACCACGACGGCTCGGTTTAACAAAATTCCAGGTCCAGCGTCAGAGTTTGAGAAAACTCAAACTGTGCCGCTGGATTCAAGTTTGAAGCATTAGGTCAGGATTTTTTTCAAAATTTTCAACATGCTGACTTTCCTTGCTGCAGGACGGGCCTAGGGAGCTTTATTTGCGGGAGCATCGGTCACAGGAGCTGGCGAGCATTTTATGAGATCTGAGCGACAGAGATCAAGGCCGATTGGGAGTCGCAGGACTATGGCATATTGCATACGCAGCGCCTGTGCGCACACACCTCGGGATGTTGTTAGTGCTGGCAGAGTGATGGCATAGTGAGACATCTTCATTTCATCTTCCCATAGGTGAGGCAACTGTCACACTAGAGGACGTCTGGTAGATACTACATTTTCCCATTCATGGCCACCGGGTGATCCACGACATGGAGGATGGACGCGATTGTTGCACCCAAGTCCTCGCCATACGAGATATCATTTACTGCGAGGGATAGATCAAGCTGGAGAGGTACAAAGTGATAGCACATCCCTTCCGCTGGGTGATTGCAGCGATCATTTCAGGTTTGGTTGCCCTAGACAGACGAGGGCGGTACTTCAATCTTGGATGGGGATACTGCTGGGAGAGGATGGTCTGAGACAGGCTGGTTTGATTCGCGTGGGGACCCGTCCTTCTTGCTTCACTTTATAGGGATCTCCATGAGTATGCATACGTGGATGGCAGAGCACTGGGAGATAGGGTGACACTTCTACATGTTTGGGCGTGGGAGCACATTTCTGTGCTATGTCCACGGGTCGTTCTGGTTCTGATGGGGGCAGAGGATGCCCTGGTGGCACAGTATAAAGGTGGTGTGTCCTTCACACACATTGGAGAGCATGGGATCCCGTATTGGAGGTGGGTCATAGATGAGATGCTCGTATTCACATGGAAACCAACCTCAGTCAGCCTGGATGGGCTGATGATGCAGACCAACTCTTCTACTGCCGGCAAGACAGATACATGCAAGGGCGGGAGTATACCATGATAGAGAGGTACCTGCTAGGGCGCGTGCAACGTCAGTTTGGAGAGTCGCAGGATCAACCAGATGATGACTACATAGCCATGTTTGCACGTAGCATGACACAGGTGTCATGGGGGCCCGGCATTCCTACCACAGAGGCGGTTGATAGCTTCCGACATTTGGTGGTCCGACCTTGGGTCTATGATCAGGGATTGGCAGATCTAGGCACGACACAGGCATACAGGGATTGGTTCAGGCCTCCTCTCTGGTTGACTGTTCCAGGTGAGGACCCAGAGGCATACAGGGTCAGAGGCAGGGGGAGAGGATGAGGACGAGGTCCCAGGGTCATTATTTGACAAGACCTACCATTGGTGCCCCCAGTTCCACCAGATCATGGAGATGTCCACATGCAGGACTAGCAGCAGGATCCACCAGTCCCACCACCACGAGCAGAGGGTGAGGGTTAGGTTCCTGTACAACCACAGGCATAGCCAGCAGGGTAGGAAGATGCATGGGATGCCTTGATTTTGTAGCTACAGGCACAGGTGCAGGCAGTGACAGCTGAGAGGGACCAGGCATGGGCTGAGAGAGAGCAGCTCAGAGCAGAGAGAGATCGGGCTGTACAGCAGCGACAGGTTGCAGAGCTACAGGAAGCTACAGAGCTGGGCCGTAGGTAGCAGATAGAGAGCATGACAGCTGCCTCATCTTTCCAGGGTATAGTGCCCGTCCGATCCTATAGGGAGGTTGTTCGAGAGGTAGAGTACTACCGTCGGGCCTATCACGACCATGTGCCTAGAGGAGCCTAGGTTCCAGAGTACTCAGAGTGGGCCAGTCAGAGACCACCAGAGGGTCACAGTGACAGGGGCAAGGGTAGCATCCATGGAGATCAGGGATGATTCAGATGATACACATTTTTGGTGCCTTATGGGCTCATTTTGATAGCCTTGATGGGCATTTTTGTACCGATTGACATACACATACAGTGATCTGATTATTCTTGTACTATGATAGTGATATGGATGCTATGATATATATATCAGCTGATTTTGATGTGATGCCATGTGTACTCCTTTATTTATGCATGTATGATTCCTCTTTTATATGTTATGGATGCATTTATTTCTAATGATGTATGCGATGCGATGATGTGCAATAATGTGTATAAGACTTAATTATGAGATGATTTATGAATGTAATATGATGTGATGGTCGTGATATGATGCAAATGATTTTATGAGATGTTTTTTTAGAATAACCAATGTTATTATCCTAAATGATGTATGTGATGCAATGATATGTCAATGCAAAGTGATATGCTGATGTGTAATGAATTAAATGCTTATATGCCTATTTGTTTATGATTATGCAATAAATGATTATGAAATGATTTTATAAATTCTATGTGATGATTTAGATGGTAATGTGAAATGGTTATGAAGTGCAAATGCAATGTTTATGCAATGATTAATATAATGCTATGAGATGCAATGTAATGGGTGAAATGCGATGATATGGATGCACCTATTTATATGATGATGAGAATATGATGTTTCACATATGATATGCAATGCAATGTGCTAATGATATCTATATGATTTGCTTACGTAATATGCTAATGATGTGTGGATGCAGGATCGATGGTGATGATGGTGATGATGAGCAACTGTCATAGTACCTTGGTTAGCGCGGTTAGTAATAAAAGAAGTCATTTCAACAAGACGCATGATGACACAAATGCAGACGGTAATGATGATGACGATGATGATTTTCCGAGGAATTGGGATTTTCAAAGGGCCAAATTTTCTTATGTTTGATAATGCACGTGGTATGATGCATCAAGGTATAGACAACTAGGATGGCGTGGTACTTAGTGTGATGGACTTTGACTCGACAATTAGATAGGAGTAATCTTGTTCACACCTGACATACAAAAACCTTGCTAGGATGCACTTCAAAAGTTTTAGAAATCTCAGACCAAAACACAGAAAGGTAAACCTATCCCTGTAATAGTCAACAAGTTGCCGTGGACTTCTTCCGCATATACCTAACAAAGCAAGTATTCGCCAAGGTTATATTGCAAGAGCGTCCAACAAGTGCAATAGACAAAAGATAATGATCAATGTCCCATTCCTATTTCTCTAAATCTGTTGCTTTGGGATATCATCGAGACGTCCTTGGAATGAGCGAAAATAAGAGAAGTCAAAAGAAAGAAAGACCAAGTAAACAAACAAACCGATGCTCTTCAATACCACTAACGAAAAAAGGATATGTTTTCTAAGATGATGAATGAAACTTATTGCCAAAAGATAATGCCCATTGTAGGAAGATTCATCCTAGGACATGTTAGTGGATGGCGGCACGCCATTTCATTTATGAGGGATGATTGATATGGGACAAATTCAGATGATGGTGTTACCAATATGAAGAGATAACCAATTTGTTTACTTACTGACCTAGACTTAAGACTTGGCATTTTTTGAGTTCTACTTTTAAACCTGCTAGACTTGTTTCGAATTGTTTCACCAAAGGTTAAGGATGACGATTAGTTTATTGTGAGTGATGCTTATTGTGGGTGCAAGCGAGATGAGGCGGATGGATTTTTTCAAATATTTGGATGTTTTTGACATTTTGACATGTTTTGAGGCTATTTTTGATGTTTTTGGATTTTACAAATGTTTTGATTTTTTTGGATTTTCCAATGTTTTTTGGATTTTTTGAGATTTTGACCAAGAGACTAACCTAAAGACCTATCCTAGGGGCCTCGAGGGTTGATCAAAAGATTAGCCTTGCCTACATTATACACGCAGAGACCACGTAGTTGGACTGACGACTTGACCGATTTACAGATGACGATATACATGATGAGATGTCAGTTTATTATGATGGACTCCTATAGGACTAACCTAAATGTCTCGGGGGATGATCAAAGATCAACCTTGCCTACGTTCAAGCTCAGAGACGATGTAGTTCAAAAAGACGACCCTATTTTTGGTTTTTTGAATGACTTTTTGACCTATTTTTTGGATTTTGATATGTTTTGAATGTTTTTGGATTTCTCTGATTTTCTGATGTTTTTCGCTTTTCTGATGTTTTGATGTTTTTTGGATTTTTCTGATTTTGATGACCTTAAGATCATACACGAATCCAATCCGATGAGAACGTGCCCCCAGTGTGATGCAATAGACTACTCTAATAAAGGTAGGACAAACTGACCTTGAGGATGGGCCGAGTAGTACTAGGAGGGATCATGATATGAACACAGGACCAAACTATGGTGCAAATGCGAGTGGATGTGTGATGGATGGAGACCTGAATGTGATGGATGATGGAAGCGAAATGAAGGGATGATGCAAATCAGGCCATAAAGATCTTGGTGGATGGAAAGTGCTTATTTACACACGGTGCCTGTTTGCCAGGTTTTCACCGAGGTACTTGCCCAAAGTGCCACTGAAGTGGTTTTCACTAGAGGACGATTTTTTTTATCCTTTTTCTAATTTTTTTTGGATTTATTACTTTTTTGATTTTTTTTGTTGTCACCAAGACCCCTGTTTGCCAAGTTTTCGCCGAAGTAACCAATTTTTAGGACTTTTTTCTAATTTTTTGGATTTTTTGTTTCTATACCTTGAAAGAATTAAGCATTAAACTTTTTGAGATGGGAGCTATTCATTGGCTCCTGCAGAGGTTCCCCTTCGGGTGTTGATAACTGATATGCCCCTGATTTATAGCTTGCTATGATGATGAAAGGCCCTAACCAATTGGGTTCGAACTTGCCTTTGCTGCTAGTATTTGGGACATTCTTCTGATTTTCTTTTAAGACCAATTCTCTGACTTGGAAAGTCTTGCTTCTGATCTTCTTGTTATAGCTTTGTTTGAGTCTATTTTGATAGACTTGCAGATGATTCAAAGCATCTATGCGTCTCTCATCCAGTAACTCCAGCTCGTTTAATCTTGACACCTGATAGTCCTCATCAGTGATGAGATTTTGCAATGATATTCTAAGGGATGGGAGCTTGATCTCAATTGGGAGTACAAACTCTGATCTGTAGACCAAGGAGAATGGGGTGGCGCCAGTGGGTGTGCGGATTCTAGTTTGATAAGCCCAGAGGGCGGGATTAAGCTACTAGTGCCAGTCATGACCTGTGTCATTGACTATTTTCTTGAGGATTTTGAGGATGGTTTTGTTCGTGGCTTCTTCTTGGCCATCGCCTTGGGGGTAGTACGGGGTAGAGAAGTGATGTTGGATTTTGAATTTCTCACACAAGTCACAAACCTCCTGGTTCTTGAATGGTGTCCCATTATCTGAGATAATGGCTTGTGGAACACCGTAACGACAGATGAGATAGTTCAAGATGAATTTTGAGATTTTCTTCCCAGTGATATAGGTCATGGGTATGGCTTCCACCCACTTTGTGAAGTACTCATTTGCAGTTATAATGAATTTGTGGCCATTGGATGAGGTGGGTGAGATTTTCCCAATGAGGTCGAGTCCCCACTGCAAGAAAGGCCATGGTGTGACGATGGGGTGAAGCCCTTGAGCTGGAGCATGGATGAGGTCCCCATGCTGCTGACATTGTAAACACCTTTTAGCATTATCATGCACTTCTCTTTCCATCATGGGCCAATAATACCCCAGCCTCAACAGTTTCTTAGCTATGGTTATTCCACTCGAGTGTAAGCCACAAATACCGTTATGAACCTTAGTTAGAGTTTTTAATGCCTCCTCAACATTTAGATAGCATAGCAAGGTACCCTCTATGCTTCTACGGTATAAGGTACCCTCAACACTGGAGGTGTTAGTAGGTATTCCTTGATTTTGTTAAATGCTTCTTCACATTTTGCATCCCATTTGTACGCTACCCCCTTGTGGAGTAGGTGAGAATATGGATTATGCTTGTCTATCAGTTGTGCTATGAATCATCAGATGGATTGAAGTCGGCCTTGGAGGCCTCTCAGTTCTTTTAATGTCCTTGGTGCTTCCATCTCAAGGATTGCTTTCACCTTTGCCGGATCCACCTCGATACCCCTCATGGAGACTATGTATCCTATCAGTTTACCTGATTTTACGCCAAAGAGGCACTTCTTGGGATTTAGTCTGGCTTTGTATTCCTCCAGTCTGTCAAAGATAGCACTTAGGGTTGCTATATGATCTTGTCTTTTTCTTGACTTTGCTAGGATGTCGTCGACATAGTCTTCGACTATTTTGTGAATCATATCATGGAATATTAGTGTCATGGCCTTTGATAGGTTGCTCCTGCATTCGTTAGGCCGAATGGCATCATGTTCCAGCAGTAGGTCCCCCATGGGCAAGTGAAAGCCGTCTTGTGTTGATCTTCTTTTGCTATCATAATCTAGTTGTATCCTAAAAATCCATCCATTAGTGATAGCATCTCATGCCCTGCTGTCATGTCTTCTATCATGTCGATGTTAGGAAGTGGGAAATCATCCTTTGGACATGCTTTGTTCAAATCTCTGAAATCCGTATAGATTCTGATGGCTCTGTCAGGTTTTGAAACAGGTACCAAATTTGACACCCATTCTGGATAATCGATTGGTTGGATAAATCCTGCATCCAACAACTTTTTGAGCTCCATTTTGACCAATAAGGCAATTTGGGGATGCATTTTCTGAAGCTTTTGTCTGACCAGTTTTGCTTCTGGATATACTGCTAAATGATGAACCACTATCTCTGGATCTAGCCCTGACATATCAACATAACTCCATGCGAATTTTATTTGTCTTTCCTTTAGGAATGCTGCTAAGAGTTCTTTCTCTTTTGATAATAGTGATTCTGCATAGAATGTGATATGCGGGGTCTCCTCTATTCCTATGTTGACCGGATTGCATTTTTTGGCCAAGACTGTTGACTTCTCTTGATGAATAGCTCTTAAGGGAAGATTGAATCCTTCATCCTCGGGTGCCTCAGAGAGGTTTTCACCGTTGGATATGTCCTTTCTTTTTACTATTTTGTTGTCAGAGAGTGCCACATTGTGGTTTTCACTCAAGGACTTGGATATGATTCTTAGTTTCTCACTTTTGTGACTGAAGGATTCAATCGTTTCCCTGTAATATGCCTGTGTGTCTAACTCCATTATAAATCCTGCCTTGTGATCCCCATCCAGAATGTTATCCCTCAATCCCATGAATTCTAAGAGCACTTCATTGTTTTTGAATGTATCGAGAACTGGTGGTCCTCGTTGGTCATAGTCGATCAGTTGGGGGTAGACTAAACGAATCTCATGATTTTGGCTATCTGGTTCAAAGGATATGGTACTAATCATACACAGGGTGGTATCTTTGAATAGCCTAGGTAGATTTGATAAGGTATCTTTGTCATCGCTACTAATATAGGGCTCAGTTATAAAATTATGTGTGTCCCTACCTGTGACTATTGGTGAGTGTACTTGTACTAGTATTGGCTAAGGAGAAACATTAGCGGCTCTAACCGGAGGACTTCGGCCACGTATGGTTATTCTCAGAGTGGCACATCCAAGACCAAGATTTGTTATGGGTCGCGTCTCAGGCATGATAGGTATTATGAGCCCATTGTCATTTTGTCCCAGTCTTTGATTTCTGTCATAGCTCATTGCAAGCATCATGTATAGGCCTTTGCTTCTTTCGTCCATTGGTAAACTAGCTACCGGTTTTTTATCTTGATACAACATGTGAGATGGATCTGCTTCAATGACCTCATGACCAAGGTCTCCCCATCTTGTGAATTTAGGATAATCCTCAGGATACGTTTGTGATGTGGAAGCTTGATTTTCTTGTGGGCGTCCTCGTGATCTAGGAGATTGTGGTAACTCTCCTATCACAAAATCATTGTTAGGGATCCTATAACTTCCACAACCGTCCTCCTGGATGATGAGCTTGATGTCGGATATGGTGGGAACGGCAGGTGTCTCTGTCGTAGAAGTGGACGCGAGAGTGGTGGGATCGATGTATTGTGTGGATGGTCCCTCATCATTTTTTGGCACTTGGGGAATTTTGTAATACTTGGCTTCAAGATTCTTGCAATATGAAAACGGCTCAGGATCTCCATGGATGGTAACCTCTTGTCCATTATGTGTGAATTTCACACATTGGTGGAAGGTTGATGCTATGACTTTCATCGCATGAATCCATGGGCGGCCCAAGAGGATATTGTATGGCAATTCGAGGTCCAAGACCTGACATGTGGTTTCCATGAGTGTTGGCCCTACTTGGATAGGGAGCTTAATTGTGCCCTGAGACACTCTTTCTTGGTCATCATATGCTCTGATTGTGATGCCCTTGCCTTTGTTGATGGAACCTTCTGATATTTTCAACTGCTTGATGAGGCTAAGAGAACAGATGTTCAAACCTGCACCTCCATCCACCAAGACCCTTTTGATTTTTCTTTTATTTACAATAGTTTCCAAGTGAAGTGAGCGGTTGTGAGATGGTTGGGCGGGGAAATCTTGGTCAGAGAATTTAAGGAGATTAGGTGTTATGATATTTCCGACCATAGCTTGGAATTGCTCCGCATCAAGATCTGCGGGGACAGTGGATGAGGCTAATGCTTCCTCAAGGATCTTTTTATGCGCTGATGAGATTTTTAACAACTCCATGATGGAGATGTGTGCTAGCATTCTTTTGAGTTGGTCTACAACATTGTAGCTATACGGAACGACTCTTGATGAAGGGACTCTATGAGGTTGGGATGATCCTGCAATGGTGAGTTTGCCGCCTCTTGTGGTGACTCCACAATCTTCGGCATGGGTGCCCTTGATGGTGATGACCATGCAGTCCTCATTTAGGGAAGCAACGACTGTTTCGTATACATGATTTACACTTCCCTTCCCTTTATCATTTCTATTCCCTTTGTTGCCATGATTTGGCATCAGATTCGTGTAGATTTTAAGATCCTGATTTCTTGTGGGTGTTTCCACGTTTATGATTTTCTTGTCGATAAGATCCTGGATGATATTTTTGAGTCTCATGCAATTTTTTGTGGTATGACCTTTGATTTTGTGAAATTCGCAAAGTTGGTTCTCATTATACCATGGAGGTTTGAAATCAGGTTCTTGGTAGTTTTTGAATGTAGGAGGTTTGATAAGTTTTTCGTCAATCAATTTTTTCATTATGTCCTCCAATGGTTCCCCCAAAATAGCGTATTTTCATTTTGGATAAGTTTTGTGTTGTGGCAGTCCCCTTTGGTCATTGAGATTGTTGACGATTGGATTGTTATTAGGTTGATATGTTGTGTGATGAGTGTTTTGGTGTTGCGTTTGAATTTGCGGTGTGGGTGTATGTCGGCATGGACCACTAATGACCACCTTGGCATTGACGATGCCATCATTAGTGATGTTCTTGTTTCTTGCCCATGTACGAGGTTTATCATTGTAGTTTAATGGTGGGCGATTGTTTTGTGGCTCGTGATATGATGTTGATTCGGTGGGTTGGGTCACAAGGGCTCTTTCGATGCTAAGCACCTTGGAGATTAATTGCTCATATGTGGTGATTCCCTGAACCTTGAGATGAAATGACATACGGCTTTCAAGGTTGGCTATGATCGTGCAGACTTGTTGTTCTTCTGGCATGGTCCACTTGCTCCGATTGGCCTTGAATCACCATCATTGAAGGAATGAAGCAAAAGATTCATTCTTTCCTTGTTTTAGAGCGTATAATTCTTCGAGATTGACATCCATTGTGATGTTACATGCGTATTTCCTGATGAATTCATCTCTGATTTATTGGAATGTTCTAATGCCTGTGGGTAAGTGAGAGAACCATTCTATAACGGGGCCTGCCAAGCTCCTAGGGAATAGGCGCATCAGATAAGTATCGTCATATGCAACCTCCATACAATGAACCTGGAATTCCCTGATGTGATCTTCAGGGTTTCCCATCCCTCAATTCTTGTCAAATTTGGGGATTTCAAATCCCTTAGGGAATGGTTTCATGTCTAGGCTCCTATCAAATGGATAAGGACACAAGTTGCTTTGCGTTTTGGTTGTCTGCCCCGATTGAAGGTCGAGCACTTGTTGCGAGAACAACCTGAGTTGTGTCGTCACATCACTCTGGGGATCAGGGGGTGGGATGAATGTGTTTTAAGGTGTTTGAATCATTGGTTGGATGGATGGGTTGGTCGGTGCATTGTTTGATGGTATCAACATGTTTTGTCGAGCGAAGTAGGCTTCTACTTGATTTTGTATGAACGATGCCTGTTGTTGATCCTGTTGTTGTTGTGCTAGGGTTTGGGCTTGTTGTTGCACTTGTTGCTGCTCCAACAACACTTGTTGTTGTGCTTGCTGTTGTTCCCACAATGCTTGTTTTTGGGCTGCCAATTTTGTTGCTTCTTGTTGCTCTTGGTATTGCTTCAATGCTTGTTGATATGCTTGCAATTGTGCTGCTTGTGCAAGAATTTGTGCTTGTGATTGTGCTTGTTGTGCTTGATATTGAGCTTGTGCTTGTGCGGCCTGTTGTTGTAATAAAAGTTGTGCTTGAGCGACTCTTTGTGCTTGCAATGCTTGTGCAGCTTGGGTGGCTTGTTGTTGTTGTTGTTGCAACAAAGCTTGGGCTTGTTGTGCTTGTTGCGCTTGTAATGTGGCTTGTACAACTTTGGCAGCTTGTGTAGCTTGAGCGGCTTGTTGCACGACTTTTTGTTTCTGCACTTGTTGGTATCCTCTTTGAAAAGTGGCTTGTAATGCTGCATCAAATTGGTTCGATGCGGTGAACGTTGGTGGTGGTGGAGGTGGTGGTGGATTTGGAATGGTGGTAGATGATGATGTTGTGTTGATATTTTGCATGTTGGATAATGGTATTGATGTGATTGGTCCCTGTGAGACCATGCTTTGTGATGTTAAGGGTGTGTTTGATGATGTTGCCATTGCTTGTGTGTTCGTTGTTTGTGATATCAATGAAAATTTTTGTGTGTTTGGTGCAATGCTTTGATTGATGGTCGAGATATAGGTTTGATTGATACTTGGTAGAGGGGGAAGCCCTAAACCAAGAAGTGGTGTGGATGATAATGGAAATGGCAGAAGAGGTGGAAATGTAAGAGGTGTGAGTTGTGAAAACGTCGTGGTGTCGAATAAACCCCCTAGTATGAACATATCTCCCTCTTCTTGTGAATTTGTGAGAAGAGGTGTTTGTGGTGTTGCGTGGAAGGATGATGATGACAGATTGTGATGGAATGTGAGAGGAACATTCTTGTGTAATGGGTTTTCAGGTATATTTTGTTCCAAGGTGGTGTTTGCGTCCATGTTTTGATTATTAACAGGGGGATGTGATTGAAGAGCATTAAGGAATGTGTTTCCCTTATTGACATTGGGTTGTGTTGGAGCAAATGATGTTGTGATTTGAGGAATGTTTTGTGTGACATTTTGAGATGGGGGTGTAGATGAAATGGGGATGGTGGATGAAATTGGGGGACATGATGTATCCACTATAGTACTCACATCAAAATACGAAGGCAACTTGGCCCCTTATTTTGCTAATTCAAGCATGTACAACGAAGGGTTAAGTCTCATCATGATGTTGATGATTCTATGGTTGTCTGAATTTTGGAGCATTTCTGTCATTTCCTCGCAAGACATTCCGAAAGTGAGGTCCTCTCCTTGATTTTCTTCTTGGGGATGTGATGATGAGAGGGTTAATGGGTTGCTTGATTCTGTTAGATTCATTTATGCATTGGTTTGGCTAAGGTCACTTGAAGCGGATGTTTCTTTGTTGGCTTCCATACTTTTCTTGTATTGAGATCTCGTTTGAACCATAAAACAAGGATCAATGTTTGAGAATATGGGAGATGAATCTCTTGATTCTTTGGATTGTTCTCTATTTTATGTCCCAAAGTGTAAAGTTTTAGGATGCTTTAAGGATCAAATGTGATGATGATATGATGATATTTAGGGATGGATGATATGGATGTTTTGGCTTTTGATAAATCTTGAGTGAGACACTAGGCTTTTAGGACTTGTGGATTTTGATTCTTGATTTTGGGGTTTTGAGATTTTGAGATTTTGTCCTTGATTTTTGATTTGGATTTTGATTTTGATTTTGAACAAAAAGACCCTAGGATGTTTGATAATGATCTAGGGGATAGCTTTGTTCAAATGATGATAATTTGAATATGTGTGAGGAGAAGGATGCATCTTCCCACACCTATTCAAACAAGGTGATTGTTTCACTAAGCATATGAAGAAGGATTCATCCACATACGCTAAGTTAGACAAGATGATAACTTTGACTAAGTATATGCAAAAGGATGCATCTACACATAACCAAAGGTGTTTTGATAAATGTTCTCAAGGATTTTGTCTCAATGATTTCGATGATTTTGGTTTTACCACAAAGCCTAGTATCAAGGATGATTTTAAGATTTTTCAAAAGGTGATGATGATATGGATTTGATGTTTTGGAGGATGGGTGAAAAATGATTTTGATATGTTTTGATCCTAAGATGAACCTAAAAAGGTACACTTTGTTTTCCTAGATCTAGGTGTTGAAGAGCATGCAAATGCTTCCTAATGACCTTTGTAACCTATTGTACCCAAAATTAATTTTTTGGCATTCTATATAAATTGAGCTAAATCTTGTTAAAATGCCATGTTAATTCAGTTTTAGGTCAAACAAATCATAGAATCTTGGTGGGTTTCTGTCAAAGAACACATGTGCAAAATTCTAAAAATTTGAAAATTAGGGTTTTTCGCTCCTATTTTCAAGGAAACCCCCGAAAATAGGACCTTCCCAGAAATGATTGAAAATAATTTTGATAGGATTAAAAGACTTCACGATCACATTAGTCAAGTCAGAATCATCAAAAGATAGGTTTTACTCTGGTGGGTCTATTTCTATTTTTCAGGAACAAAGTTAGAACCTCTGCAACCATTAATGGCAGATTGGCCAGTACCAGGTGCTGAAAGCTAAGCTTCAAAAGCTTCAACAACGCAACCATGGTAGAAAAGGTCAAAAATGATGCTGTTTAATGAAGGAGATTCCTGAAAGTGAAAAAGGTCAAAATTTGACTAACTCTGGAAACGTTACGAAGGAGAGAACTCAAAATGCTAAAAAGAGTCTTTTTCAAGCAGGGGCGCCCATGATCTTTGAGGGTCAAATGCAGTCAGTAAGATAATCCAAAGCAGTCATTCTCGACGTTTGATTGCTGACTCAACAGTGAAACAAACATCCAGATCATCCGATGAATAGATCACTAGCAACTGCTGACGAAGCAAAAAGAGGCAGTTGAGAAAATATCAGGAAACCACAGTTAACGGCGAAGTTCTAAGAAAAAGAGCCTTTCCAAAAGAAAGGCGCCCTTCTTTCTTGACAAGCAGATGTTGATAAATGACAAAAGGCTTCCCAGGATAACCTTCTCAGCCCAAGTAGATCTCGGAAATGCAACTGCAAACACCAACACTTGACAGGGCAGTCAACGGATAATCTGGATCAAAGTAGGCCACTTTTCAGATGGAAATAATCAAGCCAAAAGGTAAAAGTACCCTTTTCAAGGAGGGGCGCCCTTGAATAAAGGAACCCTAAAATAAGATCCAGGTTTTCTGAAGTCAGTCATTCTTGGCAGAATAGAGCTGGGTACCTGATGAAACATCAAGCAAAATCATCTGACTCTTTGATCAATGAGAAATCCAGATCAAAGCACAAGAGGTCATTTCAAAAGGTTGAAGAACGAAGTTTGAAAATTCACCAAGGCATTAGCAAAAGCGCCTTTCCTTGGAAAAGGCGCCCATCCTTTTGAAGACCTAAACTTAGTTTTTCATCAACGTGTTTCCCAGGCATTTCTTTTCAGTTTGGATCCAACTCCACAGTGAATGTGTCCACGACATCTCAGGATCAACAGACAACGCTTGATTCAGGATCAAACAGATGACTTTCAGGAGAGAAAATATTTAAAAACTTACAAGAAAGCAAAAGGGATGCCTAAAGAAGTCAAGGGTCAATTTGTTGACTAAGTCAAGAGCTTTTTGAGTTAAAGTTGGCTAAAACACTCCACGATTGGTGGAAATCACCTTTTCAACTTTAGATCAAGCCAAAATCACCTTTTGAGCTTGAGTTAGGTCCCCAAATTTGTGGATCTGAAGCTTAAACATATATATTCAAGGTGAAGGCGTCCCATTTCATTATTTCATTGCAGGTTAAGAGATCAAGATCAGCCACAAGCTCTCAAGGACGCCATTGATAGATCTGAACAAGGTTTTCATCCGTTCTTCATTTTTCTTGCAGATCTGAAGCAGAAGAGGATTGCTATTTTGAGGATTGGATCCAGAGATAGATTTTTTCAGGGAATCAGATAAAACTTCCAATCCACCTTCTGTCTATTTCCTCTCTTCTGGTCTTAGGTTTTCTTGCATTTGACAAAAAAAGCAATAGGCTATATCAGATCAGATCAACTGGGTTGATTCAGCATTATTTTTCAGAGAAACCCATCTCGAAATTTTTTCCAAAATCAACAAACTTGCTGCCCCTATTTTTGGGGGTTTTTCCAAAAAAGTTTCAGAATCCAAATTTTGAGGAACTAGGTTTGTTCAGCATTGAAGCACGAACAAAACCCATGTGCCAAATTTTTGGAAAAATACTTCTTGGCGAGGCGCTATTTTCAAGGGTTTCCGAAAATCATCTGAACAAGGTCAAGATTACAATCAATCTTTAAGTTTTTCAAGATGCAGTACTCCCAGGTACAATACGAGACCAAGACGGTCTTACTCCATGATTACTTGAAAACAGTTGACACAAATTTACACCAAGTAAATCCAGTGGTTGATTTGGAGCAGCTAGAAGGCATGAATCAAATCACATTGCAGAATATTGAAGAATCCGGGTTGCTGGAGGCCGCATCAATTCCCATCACACTACAGAGCGTAGAACTTGTAATCGCTTGTATCAAGCATTACAATCCTACCACCAGAGAAATCACAGCAGCAGATGGAAGAATTGTTTGCAGTCTAAAGCCTCAGGATATCGAACGGTGTTTTGATATTCCATCATGTCCTAATAGCAAAGTCATATCAGTGATGGAATGTGAGAGGGCATTTGAGACAGCTAAGGACAAATGTAAAAAGGTTATGGCTGAAAAATGGCTAAAAGTGACAAAGGCAAGCTTGCCTAAGCCATTGGGACGAGGAGAATGTAAAGATGAGTACGCAATGTTAATCACTCTACTCAATAGAATCACTGGAGAAGAAGATGGTCGTCAATTCCAGCCATGGATGTACTATATCATTGCTAAAATCATTGGCAAGAGGGAATATTATGACTGGGCCACTTTGATTAGTGACACACTCCACCGACAAATCACTGGGTATCTGGAAGCTCATAGGTTCCACATGTGCTCTTACCTGGTATACTTGATAGCCTTCCAAGGTGAATTCAGGTTATTGAACAATGTGGGAACCTTAGGTGTGCAGAAGGTTCATGAACATTTCACACATCTTGAGTTTACTCAAGCGGAGTGACAATTCAAGAGAACGAGTGATAACTTCATTATGCATACAGTACGTGAGCTTAACCATGAGATGCACGCGCGTATTTCAAAGACAGCCAGAGAGGCAATGGCATATTGGGCGGATTGGTTCATTCAATTCCCTACGTTCTCCTACATACGCGTGTATGGCTACATTGGCCACCCCGCCATGCTACCAAGATACCCTTCAGATAGGGTAGTTTTCATGGAATTCCTGAGACAGTTGTCCGAGGTTCATGCCTACTTGCGCTTGAAGAGGAAGACAGCTGTTAACTTTCCTATTGAGATGGGACTATATAGATGTGGATTCGCGGCAAATGCTAAGATGATGAGTCAGGAAACAGTGAGGTTTAACCTCAAGTATCTCATTGATAGAAGATCCTATGATCCCAGAGGACTCTATGCAGCACACCTCGAGCAACACTCATCACATAAGTCTTCTATGGAAGATTATTGGGTAAATTGCAAAGATGAGTATGAAGTGCGAAGAAGGAACTACAGTAGGTTCAGACTCTCACAAATTGCTGATTTTATGTCAGCAGACATCGAGGGCCTGTCTGATGATGAAGGGGAAGTCACTCTCCCCTCATTCTTCGTAGATTCAGTTGACTCCCAACCGCTCCCGAGAGTGGATTGGCATGCCAAAGAAGACACATCTATAGAAGAAAGAATGAGTAGAGTGGTTAGAAATAGCCAACTCTATCTCGACAGCAAGAAATCAAGGAAGGTGATACCTGACAGAACAGGGCCACCACAGGTTCAGTCTGCACCACCTTCCACTTCAAGAAGGAAACCTAGGCAGAAGCAATGGTGCAATCCTCCCCGAGGGATGAGGATGTCAAAGCCTAGAACACAGAGGACACTAGTGGAGAAAGCCACACATAGTCCTGAAATAATCACGGGTATTGCTGCCCTAGAACAAAGAGTAGAGACTGCTACCCCTGATTAAGCAGAAGTTATCATGGAGGAACCAGCAGCAGTAATTGTTGAAGAACCAGTGGCTGAGCCAATGGCAGAAGCAACAATAGTAGAAGCAGCAGCAGAAACAGTGCCTGTTATGGAAGCAGAGCCCCCAATATCACCAGTACCATAGCGGTCACAAGTCCTCTTTGACTTGGATTCGCCACCGAGAGACATTGCTCCAGCACAGTCTCACACATCTAGCATACAAGGGCCTCACGTCCCTCCTAGCGAAGTTCGCCAAGATTCTATTTGGCTTGAAGGCTTGCTAGGAAGAAAGAGGGAAAAACCCTCCTATGAACTTGACTTTACCGAATTCAATCACGTCCCACAAGACACGTCGGCGAAAAGGTTCAAGAATCAAGTTCACATAGAAAGGAATGCAGAGTGTGAGATCATCATAGAGACTGCCGCTCCACCAATAGAGAAAAGCATACACGAGGTCCAAGTAGGAGACTACACTTTGTCTCAACTTAACCTCGGGAAGATTACACGACAGGTGGAGGCAGACCTTCTTGGAATAGCCTTGGTGAGCGCACAAGAAAGAATGGCTAAGGATGGTAAAGAAAAAGCAGCCTTAAAGGTTGAAAATTAGAAGCTGAGGTCTTACATAACCAGCTTGATACATGGCACACCAAACGTCTCAGCCCTACCAGCAGGACTACTAGATCTCCCCGCTGAACAAAATCATCAGCAATTGATAACATTCGGCAAACACTTGAGAGATCAAGTGGAAGAGTTTGTTCTCAAAGGTAGATGTATACTGGAAAACCTATACCAGTTACGGGATAGAGCACATGGACTTCGTGTAGAGATCCAACAGTCAGAACAAAGGATTGTAGAAAGGAGGCTTGAAGACGAAAGCACAATTGTAGATTTGCAATTGGCATATCAATCAGTATACTCTGAGGAAAACAAGCAACATCTTTTTGCTTGGAAGGAACAATTGGCATACAAGGTGAAAGCCTATGATGCTCATTCAGTGGAGTTGATTGATTACAGATGGGTGGTTGCCACTATTATCAACTTCGCAAGAATGTTGGTGATATCTTTCCCTTGCATGGAATATCAACGTGAGGGACGAGAATACGTCGAGATGGTTACTGTACAGAACCAGTTCAGGGATGTCATCCGTAGTACCTTTCTTGATGATCCAGATGGTTGCAAGTTGGCTAAGGTAGCAGCTTTATCAACCAAGTTTGAAGAGGCAGCATCTCAGTGTATGGACTTCGGAAATCAGCTCACAATGGGTGAGGTCATGCTACAACGCCACGTCATCATTCTCCAAAGCATTAACTCCCCAGAAGTTGATGAAGTCAATCAATGGATAGAGACACTGCTGATTAGTGGTGAACTATAAATGCACCAAAGAAGGATGCCATACACCCTCCAAGTGGCATTCATGAGACTTGAGTTTGACTTGATGCTTCTTTCCAAGTCAACTCAAGATGATATTAAATGTAGTTGGAGTTAACTTGATGCTTCTTTCCAAGTTTAACTCCACTTTCCTTAAATCATGCATTGTTAGATCCCACTGATTAAGGATGTCTATTTGACTTCCATGATTTGTGGATCTTAGATCTCCACTAAATGTGGATGTCTATTTTGGAGGGATACTTTCATTAAAGTTTACCTTTAGTTTACTTTCAGTCAACTGAATTAGTTTCTAGTTGACACTTTGTTGACTTTCAGTTAACTGAAGTAGTTTTCCAGTTAACTGCTCGTTCCCCCTTTTTAGGAATAAATCTTGCTAATTGATTGGCAAGAACTCATTGTTAACTCAAGGAGATTTTGGGGTTGCCCACTCCTTTGAGTTCTATAAATAAGAGCCTTGGGCTTATTATTTGTTTAACTTTTACTTGCTATGCAAAATTGCTGCGCCATTGTTGCCAACAGCTTTGAAAGCGGATACTTGTTCACTCTTGGATGAGAGTTTGTTGGTCGATTGTAATTGTGCATGATTTCGTGCCTTTGCTTTCCCAACCTTTGTAATTCGTTGATGAAGCTTTGAAGGAGAATATCAGAAGGCGCTTGCATTTTGGTCAATCTTTTTGAGTTGTGTCCACGTCTTGTGTTTAATAGCTCGTTGTTTCATTTCCCTCCTCAGATAGGAGTCCCTCCTCCTTGGACATTTGTTATTTACAAGTTATCATTTGTTGTTGTTTAATGTGTGGTCTTCCAAGCTATACTTCGGATAGGAGTCCCTCCTCCTTAGCAAGCTCGTTGGCCAAGGCATCGTAAAATTGTTGTTTCTTGTGAACTATTTCCTAGCCCATACCTCGGATAGGAGTCCCTCCTCCTTGGTAGGTCTCAGATCTAGTTTACCGTATAGAGTGTTTGCTTGTACCAACCTTATCTTGGTGTATACTCGAGAGTTCAGAGCCTCGGTCATATTCTCGGGAGACGGCGAATTCAGGTGATCCAACCAACTCATTCCCGCTCCTTTACCCTCATGCTCTGATAGATAAAAGCTATATTAGTCGTAGTTGAGATCTACAGAAACCAGAGAAAAAGCTTAGCTACGACGCATTGTGTTTGTGCACCCTTGTGTCCTGCCGCTGAAGCATAAAAAGATAGGAACTTTAGTTAACATTTCCCTTCCCTATGCATTGCTCCCAGCAGAGAGGGACTTCTCCTCTTTAAATAACGAAGAAGTGTTGCAAAACATTTGAAATAGCTGAACGTTTACAATCAACACTCCAGAGGTGCTAATTTAAACGCCAACATAACCAAGAAATTATTTCATTTGAACCTTCATGTTTCCAATCAATGATTTTTTCTTTTGGGATTTTGGAGTCTTCAACACATATGAAAGTTCATTTTGTTTTAGCTTTTCTTAATGTTTTTATTTTACCAAAAACACTTTCTTCAATTAGGTTTTCAAACTAAGATGTCCAATGTCTTAATCTCTTCAAACCCCACAAGATATGTTATGTGGAAATTTAATGAACTTAAGGCAAGGGTTTCCTATTGTTTACTTAAGAAGGCAAATTGAGATATAATCCAATGCTTAGGAACCTCTAAGGATGTGACTCCCAAGGGAAAGCAATAACATATGGATTGAGTCAATTGTATTTGTCCTCAAAAGGGTTTGAAATTTGGATAATGTTAAGTGTTTGTTTCCATGATGTTTTCGATCAAGCAATGCATTTTGTAACCCAAGAATAAGTACAATCCTATGGATGTGTAAGACAATATTTGTTGGATTCCCACTTGGACAAGTCCACCACGCTTATCTCTAGTGAATGGTTAGATGCTTGACCCCACGGCTCCCCTACGACACTCACTTATATGGGGCAGCCAAGCATCAACACCCATGAAACTCCCATGGCATGTTTTCCATTTCTACTAGAAGACCGTAAAAGTGTGGGGTGGCTTCAGAACGACCGTTCTTGCACCAACAAATAGTTTAAGGATTTTGGAAAATTCTAGCACATGGGTTCTAGTAAGGACTTTCCGTTTGTAGGAGTTGACCCAACATGGCAAGAGTCCCCTTTCGGATCCATCTTGTCAGATTCAACAGCGTGATATTGGCGTTTCTTCCAATATCCACATTTATATCCTAGCTGGAAATATTCTTGGATTTAGAGTGTTACCGGTTGAGTCGCTGCCTTGGGCGATTAATTTTTCCCACAAGGCAGGCCCTCTAAGATAAAAAAAAGTGAATGAAGAACAAAATCCATAACTTGATCAATCTTTGAGAGTAACAAAGAGAGAGAGTGTACGCAAAAATGCCCCCACTCACACTCGTACAATAGTTTTTTCAATTTTAAGCCCAAATTGAAGTGTGGAGGTGATTACTTTATCTTAACCCAAAGTCATGGAAAAGACCTTTTGATTCTCAAGATCGCTATAAAGCGAGAGAGAAGTGCATACGTCCTTTTCCAATGGATTTAGTCTAAGTAAGCCCTCACGAAAAACACAACTACACTTGTTCTTTTTAAACCCTCAAAGCAATATGTTGGTTCATTTTTAGAGCACCAATCACAAGTGAAAAGACATTTGTTCAATTGTTTAATCCATAAACAAAATCTAGTAAGTTGTAGATCCTAAGATTCTTTTTAAATCCATTTGCAATAAATAAACAAAAAGAATCATTTTTTTAAAACCCAAATGAAAGCTAGTGTTCTAAAGAAAGAAAAAGATGACAAATTCCATAAGGAAGTGTAAAACAAACACTTAAGTGTTTAAAAACACTTTGATTAGATAAGATATCATCACCATGCTCCTTCTTCCTTTGCTTTTGGCCTCCAACCTATAAAGAAGAAAACAGTTAAATTCTGGAAAAACACAGAAATTGAAAAGCAAAAAATAGAGGAAGAAGCAATCATAAACTTAAGAACATGCTAAAAATTTAATTTTTCCCTTTTACTGTCTTCTAGCGTCACAACTTGTGAAGGCCTCGCTATTTTTTTCCTCTCAGCATCGCTCTTATAGTGCTGCTTTACCAGTCAGCGGTGCTATGTGTCGGGACAAAGAGCACAATAGCGTCACTCTTTTCGCCTAGCGTCGCAATTTTTGAAAGCGTCAGAGTTTGAGAATTTTTCAAAACTTATGCAGATCGGCGAGTCCAGTAGTGTAGTTTCAAATTTGAAATTTCTTAGTGGGATGAGTCCAGCGGTAGAGTTTATGTTCGCGCGGTGCTATATAGCGACGCTGGTGAGCCCACGGTGCTAAAACAGCGACGCTGATGAGCTCGCGGTGCTAAAAAATAGCGACGCTGACGAGCCCGCGTCAAAATTTCCTGTGTCAAGAAAACACGAAAATTTTGATGAAATGTTAGAATTTATGATGTCTAGCCCTCCTAGTGCCAAAATGTGAACCCCAATTCTATGTACCTACAAAACAAAGAGATTAAACACCCTAAGTTAGATATTGTAAGTATAAACAAGGATTCCCCATGGAATCCATTTACAATTCAAACTAGGAATGAAAATATACAAGAACACAATAAAAATGATAAACCAAAGATGAAATCCTAATTTAAATAGCAAACTCTTGATCCCATGGGGGAATTGGTGTCAATTTGATGTGGAAATTTGGCCCTTTCCCAACTCCTATGATTGCAAGCTTCGATATGTAGACTTGATGATGAACTTTGATCCACTTTTGATGATGAATGATGAAGACTCCAAGCCAAATCTGCAAAAGAACCTAGCTATGAACTCAATGGTGTGAAACTTGATAGATATTTGAGCATGGTAACTTTACTCAAATTGTGGATGATAAAAATGAGGAGAGGAGCTCTTCATTTATAGGATTTCAAGATGGATGAAAGCCCAAATTTGAGCAATGTGGGACTAACTTTCATCCAAGGATATGGTGCCACTTGTCAAGCTATGAATGGATGATGGTTGTGCAAGATTTGGGGTTTGTGCCAATAAATGCCAATATTTGAAATTCAAATTTGTTGAAATGACATGTAAGAGGGAAGGGAAAATGCAATAAATGCCACTTGGCTCAAGGCAAAGGACATGTAAGAGATCTTAAATGCCTTGTTGGATGTACATGTTGATTTGGAATTTTTGAATTCAAATTGAGAGAATATTCCAAAAGATGCCATGTGAGGGAAAATAGGGATTTAATAAATAAATTAAATTTATTTTCATGTGCAACTTGCATTATCTAGAGGATGTGACATGAGATTAGATTAAATTAATCAAGGGTTAATTAATTTAACAGGAGATTAGATGATGTGACTTATTTGACTCAAATTTATGGATTTATTTAAATCAGATAAGAGAGAAATATGATAAGAGGCTAATTAAATAAAGATTTTGATATGTTTAATTAAAAGGGATGGTGTTAGATTAAATCAAATAAGGTTTTAATTTATTTAATTTAATGGATAGATTTTAGAGATTTAATCAAATAAATTGATTATTTAATTAAATAGGGATAATTAGATCAAATGGATTGATTTAATTAACAAGAGAAAGTGACTTAATTAGACAAAATGATTTATTTAATTAAGAGACAGATACTGATGAATTTAATCAGATAGGGGAATTTGATTAAACCGTTAGACCGAGGGATGATTTAGGAAGAAACAATGTTAGTAAGTTAGGATCAAATGCACGATGTCAATCAGTATATTTTCAATGTCTATATATATATATATTTGAAGTCTTTGCTAAGTGTATTTACTATAATATAATCTGTTATATTATGTTGCAAGGCGAACAAAAATCTGACTATATATATATAGTTATATTTTTGTTCGCCTTGCAACATAATATAATAGATTATATTATTGTAAATACACTTAGCAAAGACTTCAAATAAATTGAATTCTAACATAAAGACTATATATATATATATATATATATATATATATATATATATATATATATATATATATATATATATATATATATATATATATATATTGAAATATGTGTATATGTATGTTGATATATGTAGATATATATTTATGTAAGGAAACAAGCAATTAGCATATTTAAAGTTGTAATATATTGATCATATCTTAATATTTATTAAGTTGTAAAATGCATACTTATATATGTGTATTTAAATGGTGTAAGGTAAAAGAATATTTTTGTCTTAGTAATTTATTGATTTACTAGATAAATAAGTAAAGAGGGGGAGGACGGGTGGTGGGGGGAGAGGATAGCGGGGTTCAATAGCAAAATGGAATTATTAATAGTTAATTAAGTTATTAGTGTCAAATTTCATCGTAGATAAAATAAGTTAGCTTACATTGTTGAATGAATATTACCTTATGGTATCATTTGTTAAGTTGTGTGAATGTAAAAAAATTAGTAGTTTACAATTAATAAATTGATTCATCTTCTATTCAATAAGATCTACAAAGGTTGATGAAGTTAGTGGATCAGTTATTGAAAATATTTTACATATAAGTGCTCATTGGTAGAGTATATGTCTGATATATATATATATATATATATATATATATATAAACTATATTATAGTAAAATAATCCTATTAGGAGAATTAACTAGTTAAGATATATGAGTAAAGAAAATAGAATTTAAATTATAAAGTAATCTTAATTATGCTTTAATAAAAGAAAGGTATTTTAATTGTGAGGCAGTATTTATGTTGACAAAATTCTATACTATGAGTTGTATTTGATTATATTAGGGTTATTAGCTAATGTATGTTAATTAAATTGAAGGAAGGAAAAGATATTGATTTATTTGCATGAAGGAATTCTTAGAATAGATAAAAGTAATGCTTTTTAAAAATAGTGTCTATCTTACATTTGCATATTCAATGTTTTGTTTTTATAAGTGATTATGTGGTTATTTTTTTATTGCAGTATAAATACCTAAAAGCTGCTAATTCTCTTCCATTTCCCAAACAAACTTAGGGTCCTCAAACTAACGTTCATCATCAGATAAAGTAAAAGAGTCATCTTGAATTTGATTCCAAGTCCGCTCTTCATTTTCTTCGACCTGTGTCTCAAATTCAACATTCATTGTGTCATTTTTGTCAATGTCATCTGTCCCAGTCCCATTGCCACTGCCAGTGCCACCAGTACCAGCCTTTGGAATTGGAGTGTTGCGCAACCTGGTCCCTCCTCTTTCACATGTGGACCTCCAGATTGCGAGTGCCCTTTCAAAAGGAATTTTTTTGACATTATACACAGTTCCTTTCATCCTGAAGAATTTTCCAAATTCTTGTCTAGTTTGTTTCTTAACTTTGATTTCAAAAACCCCAATGTACTGAAAAATATCTCATCCTCCATCGACCCCAATATCATTGTTTGACATAAATCAACAAGTTTGAAATATTCTGATATCGAACCACACAATATTTCACTCTGACCTAAGTTTGTCTAAACCTTTTTTATTGATCCCGGTTCAAAGGCCTTGTCCTTGCCCATGGAATTATATTGGTCCTTCATAGCTATTGCAAAATCCCTACATTGTTTTATAAGCTTAGCTTCATCTAAAATTCCTTCTATTTTCTACTCATTGTATGTTACAATTTTCAAAAATTATTCGATCAATATTTTTACCTGAGCATGAAAATATTTTGGGTTATCTCAGTTTGCCCAAAATTGAGGATACACAATACTCATGGCTTCAAGTATTTCATGTTGAGGGAATCTTTCACAAATCTCTGAGGAAAGATATTTTGCAATTTCCTTCAAATTATCACCAACAAATTTAACAATGCCTTGAAAATCTTCCTCGTTAACATCTACTTCTCTGCTAGAGCGCTTGGCTATCTTACATTGGTACATTTGTATCTCATATCCACGTACACAGATGCATAAGTTCCTACTTGCATTAAACTGTAAATAATTATCAGGATCATTCAAATCAGTAATTTTCTACCACATGAAATAATTTGTGCCATCTTGTGTTAGATCTAGATATAGATGACTGGGGGTCAAGCATGTATGTTTACGTAGATTGGCATAGTCATTAATATACATAGTTCTATATTGGGCTTTCTTCACAAGCTCGTTCATCACATCCAACATGGGGTGAAGACTAGTTAAAGTCAAAAGTGTCTCTATATTTCTTAACCTATGTAAGAGGTCAGGAGCTTTGTTTACTGTGCTACGATTTTCATACATCACTCAAATGAGGGATTGATATTTTGAAAGAACTTGTTGCACTGGTCCATGCAGGGAGATCCATCTGGTATCGCCATCCTTGAGAAGCTTGTTTCCTGGTGTTATTCCCTCAATAAAATTTTGAAATTATGTGAAACGTTTAGGACTTCGGCAAAAGTATGCATGGATCTCACGGACTAGATTTTCAAATTTTGATACTGTAGGAAATTTGCTTACAATTTTGAATTCTAAATTCATTATGTGGGCCATGCAGTGAATGCCAAGCATGTATGGTGCACAAGTAGTTTGTAACTTTGTGCAAACACTGGTCCTTTGACCTTGGATCACTGTAGCTCCACCAGCTCCTACACACACCAACTTTTTCACAATTTTCAACTCATCCATACCTACAATTTCATTCAAAGATTTTTTGACTAGTTCAAACATATTTTGCGATGTTGAATTGTTCTTCATTTTATGAAAACAGAGAAGATGAGCTTGGAAAACATGTTGTATAGTATATGAATGCATACATACCCAAGAAGTATTGTCTAGCACAATAACTTCATCTAAAGATAATGCAATGAAATTTGACTCTTTTACTTTATCCTTTAAATCTTCCTTTTCCACTTCAGCAAGACAGTTTGCCCAATCCCATCCAGCGTTTACTGACCAATGTGAGTAGGGATAGTGAGGAACATTCAAATAAGATAATAAACCAAAATATTCTAGGTAGTCTGTCATAGGACGCCCTCTAGACAAAATATGAAAAACAACACTCATCTGAATAGTTTTTGACAAATTTTCTCCTTCCATTGCTTTTCGAAATTTAGCCTCAAGTGTACCTTTACATGCAACAATGTTCGAAATTATTTTTTCATGCTCTTCATAATATGCGATATACCTAACATGAAGAAATTCTTCCTTTTCGTCTATGATTTTTTTTCATAAACTTTACTGATATGCTTTTCTATAGTGTCAATATTTAGCTGCAACATCTTGGCTCTTCCACATTTCCAACTACAAATCTTACATTTGGCCAATGTTTCCTTTTCAATATTGTTTACATTGGCAATCCCCACTGGTACCATGAATGGGTACTTTGACAACCAACCAAGTTGAAAACTCCTTGTCATTTCCCACTTGCGCCCCCTTTTTGGTTTATTTTTCCTTTTCTTGCTACCAACATCATCATCCTCATCCAAGTCAATTATCTCATTCTGGCTAACTGGGCCCTGGCTAACTGGGCCCAGGGTATCCCTTGGAATATCTTCTACAGTATTTCCATCCTAATTTGATGTACATTTTGATTTAAATCAATGACAATCTCAACTTGACCTTTAGGTGGCGGTGAGGTATTGTGAATGCAACCAATATTTGGTGGAAGAGTTGATGATGTAGCTCCATCTTGACTTGATGGATCAAAAGCTTTGGTAATTCCAAAGTAAGACTGTATGGTACGTCTAAGTTTTTGGCATTTTTATGGCCTCCCAGTCTCTTCACCACCCTGAGGAGCGACATGAGTCTCTTCACCACCCTAAGGAGTAGTAGGAGTCTCTTCACTACCCTGAGGAGCATGAGGAGTGGCAGGAGTCTCTTCACCACCCTGAGGAGCCTAAGGAGTGGCAGGAGTCTCTTCACCACCCTGAGGAGCAACATAAGCCTTACCCTTGCTGCTCAAGTCGCTTGACATATTGATCTCAGATTTGCTCGACATATTCATCTCACTTCGAATAAAAACTAGAAAAAAATGTCTTCTTGTTTAAGGACAGAGAATAATAATATAGATCCCATTCCCTACTCAATATCATCTTTAAGATGGAAGCAAGAATGAAAAAGAGATAAAGAAAACTTATTATTATAACTAATAACACTACGAAGAAATGATCAATCACCTTTAAGTCTACATTTTCGGCTTTTGCTGACTTTCAAATCGAGAAGTATAACCTCAAAACCGAACAAAATGTGTAAGAATAAATGACACTTTTTATTGTATTTATTTCTGTTCAAGGAATGGATTAATAATATTAATATTCCTTTTAGTTATTTATCAAAGATTGTGTGAATGGCAATGCAATAGGAATTTATAAGTAGTGTGATAAGTGTTCTTTAAAAATGATGCAGAATCACATATCAAATTCAATACCATGGAATACAATATAATTTTTTTGGCTTTTCCTAAACTTAGTCGCTAGTCCTCAAAGTTTTATAACCTTGTCATGGAGTTCTAAATTTTCATAAATTCGCGATTCCCCGACTTGGTTGATGGTTCACTTTGTTGAGTTGCAAGTCTTTCTTGGTCATCTTTCTACTTGGTGGCTCAGAGGTTTCAAAAACTTTAAAACTTCAAAGTTTGGTTCTCAGGTTCACTTTTTTGAAGCAAGAATGGAAAAGAGATAAAGAAAACTTATTATTATAACTAATAACACTATGAAGAAATGATCACTCACCTTTTAAGTCTATGTTTTCGGCTTTCGCTGACTTCCAATGGAGAAGTAGAACCTCAGAACCGAACAAAATGTGTAATAATAAATGACACTTTCGATTGTATTTATATCAATCCATGATTCCATATTTGGAAATTTCGCGGATTTTTAAATGGTATATTAAAAATTTGGTGAATTTGCGGTGCTTATACAATGATACTTAATTTTCAAGGTGAAATGTGTCCTCAAATGTAATTATTTTTAATGTTATTGGTGAAATAGGTCCTCATGAGCAACTATTTATAAATTTTAATTGGTGAAATGGGTCTTCACAAGCAACTATTTGTAAATTTTAATCGAAATGGGTCCTAATAGGGTCATCCCACAATAATGGGTTACACTTTTTGGCCAAACTTGACATTGAAATCAACATTTTCAAAAAACTTCACTTTCGACACTTATAGTAGGTAAACTATTAGGAATTTGAAAATGATGTAAACTAGTGATTTGTGAGATTTTGTCTGTAGAATTTAAATGTATTTTTTGTAAAAAAATTGAAATTAAATTGTAATTTTTTTGCGTCTCCTTTGATAACTAGTTTTTAATAGTAAACAACATTTTTAAAAAGTGGTGTGTACTTCGGCTCACATAACTTTTTTTCTACAAAGGATAAAATTCTGATTCTTTTGAATTTAGGTTGGTGTTACACAAGTATCTAGTGCTTTCATTTTGTTTCATAGCATTTTGTTGAATATTTTTCTTTTATTTAAGTTTTGAAGTCAAAACATTTATAATTTAGACATACGTGCACTTTGGCTCGCATAAATTTTTTGGTATGTATTGAAATTCAATTTTTCTTTTTTTGTTGGAACGAGGACATCAATACCTAGAGCGTATATATTTTTCAAAAAAAATTTCCTCAAATTTACTATTTTTCCACAATGATTTTTCATTAAACTTGATGTTTGGTGAAAAACCTATGTACAATAAAACTAAAAACTAAAATATAAAATAAAAAAAAATATATTAAATTTATAGTTGTTGGAAAGCACGTCGCTATAATCATCCAACTTGGTTTATCAAGTTGACTCCATTTGTACCTCCTTCCCAAGCTTCGATAGTAAAAAAAATGCATAAATTTTGAAATGGTGGAGGGGAAGGTGAAAAAAGGGGGTTCATTAGAAGGGGGGTTCATTCGACCCCCCCCTATATGGTGCAAGAGGGGGTTCATTAGAAGGGGGGAGGGGTTCATTCGAAGGGGGGGTTCATTAAAAGAGGGGTGGTTCATTCGAACCCCCTTCATTAGAAGGGGTAAAGCATTTTAAATTTTTTGATGGGAATTTCTAATTTTTCTTCATTTGAAAAATTGTAACCCACTATTGTGAGTTTACTTGATACAATGTTGTTTTAATAGTATTGGCGAATATGTAGGTGTTTTATTAAATGCTTTTGGGATTCCAGGTGAAAATATTAGTCGGTCCAATTGAAACACATAGTTTGACAATGGCAAATTTGTTGCTCAAATATGCCTCATAAAAAAACTCATTGGTGAATGGACATGCATTGGACCTATAGTTCATAAAATCCAGGCGATTTGGACACCCTGTTGGGTGTGAGAAATTCGCCAATTTTGACTTGGCCGATTCCTAGAATTCGCCAATTGGAGAAGATTTTCCACTAAAGTTTTCCCTGCTTACTGTATCATTTGTTAAAAGTTGTGTGAATGTAAATAAATTAGTAGTTTACAATTAATTAATTGATTCATCTTCTATTCAATAAGATCTACAAAAGTCTATAAAGTTAGTGGATTGGTTATTGAAAATATTTTACATAGAAGTGCTCATTGGTCAAATATATGTCTGATATATATATAAAAACTATATTATAGTAAAAGAATCCTATTAGGAGAATTAAGTAGTTAATATATATGAGTAAATAAAATAGAATTTAAATTATAAAGTAATCTTAATTATGCTATTATAAAAGAAAGGTATTTTAATTGTGAGACAATATTTATATTGATAAAATTCTATACAATGAGTTGCATTCGATTATATTAGGGTTATTAGCTAAAGTATGTTAATTAAATTGAAGGAAAGAAAAAATATTGATTTATTTGCACAAAGGAATTCTTAGAATAGATAAAAGTAATGTGTTTTTAAAACAGTGTCTATCTTACATTTGCATATTCAATGTTTTGCTTTTATAAGTGATTATGTGGTTATTGTTTTATTGCAGAATTGATTGTTATATGTGAGTAAAGTTTGTGAGTTAGCCTAATGTTCATCATTAATGTAGTTTTGAGTGATCTTTTGTGTTGAATTCATGGTTGTTTTGATTGTTGTTCAGGTTGTATTATTGGGTTGATTTTAGAATTGAGTTGTGAATTGGTTGATTTTACTTTTGTTGTCGCGGTTGTTTGATATTGAGAAGCTTTGATTTTGAGGTTGATTTTTTATTTGAGATCGTGTTATTGTTGCCACTTCGATGGGGCAACCATTGTGTTAGTGATTTGTTAGACTTCCAGAGGTTGGGGAAAGAGTTTTCTTTGTGATTGGATTTTCATGTTGGTTCTTTGTGAACACTTGATTTTATACTTGATTTATGATTATGGGGGTATTTAGCCTTGCACTGTTTACTTGTGATTATTATTGAGATTTGTGAGCAAGAGGGTTCAAGCCTTTCTTTACGTGTACATGCATGAGATTTGTGATTTTGTGCAAATGGCTTTACCCGGTTGGATATTTTTCTGGGTCTTCTAGTTGTTAGTAGGGGGAGTGGATCTCAATGGGGGTCCGACGCACAAAGTGGCAGGTCTAGGGTAAAGTTCATTGAGAATTTCTTTAATCAGTGATAACCTAAAATAAATTCGAGGGTTGGGTAGTTCACATTAATCAAGATAGTTTGTATGGGGGTTTGGCAGTCGGTAGAGGTGGCCAGGGTAACTCAGGATTGGGGTCTTGTAGCCTAGGAAGGTTAGGCCAGGGTAACCCATAGCAAGCTATATGATGACACTCCTCCCTAGATGGCAACCTAGCATTCCCTTTTCTTGTGTTCACATTGTTTTTGTGTACCTCTGGAAGCGGTGTCATTGTTATGAGTTGTTTGTGGTATTTGTATGTTGGAGTCATGTTAGCCCTTTTGTGTCATGCTACTGTCTTCTTGTCTGCTTTGGTGGTGGGACCTTATTGTCATCTCCTAGCACGAGGGGTGGACCTTAGGGTTCCACATGGTTGGGTGGAATGTGCCATGCACTCCATTGGGTTCCCAGTTGATGTTCATGAGCAATAATATGGTACCTAAGTAGATATTTCACATCTTGTACCAGACTCAAGTTAGTGTTGATGTTATGTAATGTAATCTTTTCTGTTGTATCTTATATTGTATGTGATGTATCCTTACCATTGTTATAAGGGAAGCTTTGATGTAAACTTATAAACAGTGTAATGATCTACCCCATGCATTGAAAGTTGTATATGTATTCATTAGTTCATATTCTATGCTTTTGATTGGTGTTGTATCTGTGGAAACATGTATATCTAATTCTTTTAATGCAGAAGATGTAAATGAACTCTTGTTATTATTTATTTTTACGATGTATGTTTTGGTTGGTTAATTGTTATGTTCATAATGTAGTCATGATACCCTAAAGGACATAGTCAGTACAAATGTACATGTTGATTACATTCTATGTTATTGCTAGTATGATCTATATGTTGATTCACTTTTAAAAAAAAACAATTGTCATAATTGTTAGTTGTTGTGTTGTCCTTTGGGGTTTTGTGACGGGGCATTACAACATGCATAAAATAAATCTAGGTGTATCTTGACACATCATCAATGAAAGTAAACCAATGGGTGCAACCTAATGACACGTTCTTCTATTAAAATAGGTATAAACACTTGTATTCCTAATTTGTGTAAGGTGGGTGCTCGATTTAACAATATGGGATGTTTTTGCTTAATCTGTTTAAGTACGTTCCATATAATAGGTCCCCTATCTTGAATTAAAAATTTAGCATCTCTTAAATTGGGAGTAATATATTGTTCAACTAGCCCATGAATTATAAATGTTTGAAAAAGTTCTATTGCAATTTCTCAGGGAAATCCACATTGATACAACGAGAGAAGGGGACCTATGACAATAACAGAGTGACTTGAATAATCCACCCATTTTCCAAGTAAATTTTCATGAAATCTTCCTTCTTTACCTTGGATGAAATATGAGAATGATTTATAAGATTGAGATTTTCCAAAAGAGTCAACATCCATTGGTCCAAACACATCCAAATGAATGATCTCTAATAATCTCTTAGCTTTATTAGTCCCATTAGGAAATTATGATTTATTCTGTTTACCAAACACACAATGCTCACAAAAATCATTTTCACCAAAAAAATAATTAGAAAGACCATCAACCAACTTTTTATTCAAAATAGTCTTAAGACCCTTTTCACTTATGTGACCCAATCTATGGTGCCACAACATACATGCATTTTCAATGCCAGTTACATTGGAAGAATTACAAAAAGTGGAGGCATTAAGCCTAAATAAAGTCCATATCCGAGATCCTTTAGCAATCACCAAACTCCCTCTTACCAACCTGCAACCAAACTTGTCAAATGTTACATGCATTCCAAAGTCATTCAATTTGGATACTAAAATTAAATTTCTCGCAAGTCTTGGAATGTGTAGAACATGATCAAGGGTTTTGACCCTCCCATCACTAAAACACAACTTTACCTTTCCCTTACGAACAATCTTCTTTGTGTTGTCATCACCAAGGAAAAATTCTCCCCCATCATAAGTGGAATATGAAGTAAACCACTCCTTATGAGGAGTCATACGGTAGGAGGCACTTGAATCAATAAGCCAAGCATCATTACTAATAGTGTTAGCAAAAATAATCAAAGCATCATAATCACCATCTTTAGAGGACTATTCTGTGGAAGCATCCAAACTCTTTTTCTTGTTCCTACACTCCTTTTTTACATGCCCTCTTTTACCACAATTTCAACACTTTACTTTTCTCTTCCCAAGGGTTTTAGAACGTCCTTTAGACTTGTCTATGTTCTTTTCCTCTTTAGTCCCTCCCTTTTCTTTGGACCTTCCTCACACATGGAAGGCATCTTGGGAGCCCCCATTCATGGAATTTCTCATCTCTTCTGAAAGAAGTATTGCAATGAGACTATCCATCTTTAGTACTGTACCACCACAACTTATGGCAACAATTAGATTTTCCCAAGATTCGGGTAAAGAGCAAAGCAACAAAATAGATTTATCTTCTTCTAACTTAACATCTACTGATGCAAGCTGAATTAAAATCATATTAAAATAATTTAAATGTTCTGTAATAGAATCACCATCCTTCATTTTTTAGAGAATACAAACGTCTTTTGAGATACAACTTATTAGTTAAACTTTTAGTTTGATAGATATTACCTATCCTCTTCCACAAATTGTATGCGGTGGCTTCTTCTAAAACATTGAAGAGGACGAAATCCACAAGACACAATTGAATGATTCCATGTGCCTTCTTATCCATTTTCTTCCAATTTTTATCAAACATTTTCTCTAGTTTCATTTGGTTCAAAACTTCCATGCACTCTCTCTCTTCAAGGAGATCCTCCATCTTCAACTTCCACATCTCATAGCTAGTGCCATTGAATTTCTCAATATCTAGACGAGAGGTAGAGGCCATGGGTTTCAATCTTCTTCACAAATCTATAAAACCCACAATGCACAAGCTTCCACTACAGCCAAAAAACCTTCAACACTCAAAAGAAAGGTGTCCCTCTCTTAAGAAAACCATTAGCTCTGATACCAATGTTGGAAATCAAAGTATAACTTGCAACAATATGAACTAAAATATGTGGTTGCAAATCTGAAAATATGCTTACAAGATTACCATAAAATGATTAAGTGATTGACAATTGCAACAATGAAATACAAATTTGCAATACCACAAGTTATCAACATAAGTGACACAAGATATACGTGGAGAAACCCTTGCAGGAAAAAACTCCACAACCAGAGAGATCCAATGTTTGTATTAATCTTCAAGGAAGTACATCAATACAACAATCCTCTCTACAATTCGGTAGCACTTCATCGTCCTGACAACCTGCAAAGAACTCATACTAAACCACCATCCCAAGGCTCCAATATATAGAAGTTTGTGGGAGAGAATACTACAAATGGTATCCCAAAATAATAAGAAAAACCACCTGGAAAAACCCATGTCCCACTTAGTGGATAGCCCATAAACATGGAATAAAATATTCAATAATCACATGGGCATCTAACCCACATCTAATCAAAATGAGTCAAATCTGAGTGCTCCATAAGTCTTCGATGGCTACATGCAAGCTCATGCACCACCATGCAAACTTGGGCACCCAACCCTGCAAGAGCATGCAAAACATGCAAATACCATGTAAGGACATGCACACTCAAGTGGTCCCAACCCAAAAAGTTGGATGCCTAGGAAGAATATTCTCTTGGGATGCCTTGTAACCGCCACCATGAAGGGTCCTCCTCTTTGAATGCAATTATAATTTGTCATAGGAAAATAAATAATAAATATTTTATCCCTCATGTCCTCAAGAACACTTTCCAAAGAACGTGGAGACACATAAATCAACTTAGGATCTAGCAATTTTAATGTCACCTATCCTAACAATCCTAACATAAAGTAATATATTGTAAGTCCAGATATGGTTTGTGATGAAGGGGGAGTGCAATAGTGGCAAGAAGGTGTACAACAAAACACTCCAATAATAATGGGCATTGAAGATGATAGTGTTCCTTCTCTCACCAAAAGCTAAAATAGAAGTTGAACCTCTAGCGAAAGCTCAAGCTCAAGGTATTTAGGCTCAAATTCATCAAGTTCTTATAACACAAGTTTATATGATAGCTCAATTTCAAGCTATTCAAGAAAGGCCTGAAGTTTAAATAAAATTTAGTAGAGGAGTACTAATATGAACCAGGTTATTAATTTTCTTTGGTTATTCATATTAAAGTTAGACCCTCTATATATGATGAATCGACAAAAGAGAAAGTATTGATTGATACTACAAATGAAGATATTGAAGCAAACCATTAAATAATACATAAAAATAGTGTAGCTCCCAAAAAATAAATAGGTGATTAGTGGGAAATATATTTAAAGCATAAAATATCATGTTGATACTTCTATAAAATGACACAAGACAAGATTAGCTGCCAAGATATTTACACAAAAAATGGAGTAAATTATTAGAAACCTTTTTTTGAGCTGTAATACTTGATACCATCAAAATTATATTGGTACTTTTTGCACAATACAAGTGGCATGCATATTACATGGATATAAAATCAACCTTCCTTATTGGTTATATATATGACAAACTCTATGTGGAACAACCAATAGACTATAAAACTTAGGAAAATAATAGTTGGTTTACAAGTTGAAGAAAACTCTATATGCATGATTCGTATGTAAGAATTGATTAACCTTGAATGCCAAACATGATGGTAATGAAATTTTTTTTTATTTTTTTTTATTTTGATGATATTATTTGTATAAATAATAATAAAAGAAAAGTATAAATTTTAGGTAAAAATAAATTAAGAATTTGAAAGGTCAAACATAAGACATATATTTCTATGTCCAACTGGGTAAGTAGGAAATTCATTGGAGAAGTTTAGAATTGCATGCATAATGGTTTCCATTCTCTTAGCACTTGGTGAGAAATTAATCTAGGAAGATGCAAGTTCCAATGTTAATGCTACTTTGTATAGAAAATTGGTTGGGGCCTCATGTATCTCTCTATAAGTCAACCAAATATTATATTTTTAGTGAGCTTAATATTTTAGTTCATGAAATATCCACATGAAACTTATTGGAATTTTGCAAAAATAATATTAAGGCATTTGAACAATACACATTTAACTTTTCATCACTTATTTTTCTATTGAAAAATGTGAGATTAATTTTGATTGTAAATGATAGAAAACCAACATCTAGTTATGTTTTCTCAATTGGGTCTAGAGTTATATCTTAGAGTAGTCAGAAGCAAGAAACTATGGTTCTTTCATCAGTTGAAATAGAATATATTGCTATTGCAATAGTAAGTTTGTCAAGCCACAAGATTCATTAAATCTCAATAGATGTGCACTTATTACAAGAACATCCAACTAATATTTATTATGATAATATTAGCACTATTTTATTAGCAAAGAACAATATGCTTCGTGCTAGATAGAAACACATTGAGCTTAAAAAATATTTCATTCAAAATTTGGTTCAAAGTAAGAAAGTGAAACTACAATTTTCTCCTACATTTGAATAAATAACTAATATCTTCACCAGAGTTTTTGAAACATCAATTAAGACTCATTCTTGTTTATCATCCATGGGGAAATTTAAGGCATGCATGTTTAGTGCATGCTCAATACCATTAGCACGTAGTTTGCACGATTGCCTTTTTTCTTCTTCTTTCACATGTATTTGTATTTTATTTTTCTCAAACTTCTCATCCAAACATGCATTTCTATATTTTTAAAAATTAATTCTTTAAGAAAATAAGTTGCTACCATTACAACTTATGTAATATGAACATTAATTATTATGTAAAATTTTATACTAATAAAAATAAGAAGAAAATAGAGAGTTGTGAGTTTTTCTTTCAATATAGTATTTTTTATTTAATATAGTGTAAGATATATTATATTAAATGGTTACAATTTTTTCACACCCAACCAACTACTTTTATAGGTTGTGTTATAGTGAACAAGACTATTCTCTTAGAGGATATGATTTTCTTTCATATGATTCCTCCCATCCCATCAAGAGAGGAAGTTGTGTGATCATGAAAAAGCTTAATATTTATCTTCCCTTTATCTATAAATTCTTCAAAATATAATTAATGAAACGCCTCTATCCATAAAATATTCATGCATATGATGATGAATACATTTTTTTCAATCTTTTTATGTTCTAACAAGAGGTAAGGTAATAAGAATATGTTTAAAAAGTTGTAGTACCACTTATGTAGGATTAGGAGGTATGTTAGGTTATTGCAATAGAACATGTCGACCTCAAGCTAACTTATGAGAGAATGGAGTAGCATGAAAGGTATAATTAGTATATGCATAAGCCACATGGATAAAAAGTTCAAAAGATAAATCATGAAAGGTATCACTATGTGCACAATATCCTTGTGGGCACAAGTTTTAAACAAATATATGATGAAAGCATGTCCTTGTTTTATAAAAGAAGCATAAACAAAAGAGGATGATTTAAACCATTATAAAGTTTAAGTCTACTAAGATAAAATCTAAGCTTACGAATCAATAAGATAGCATTTTTTTATATATTTATACTTAGCAAGCAAGAACAGTTAAACATGTAAAGATACTTACAAGTACCATGACAAATATTATTTCACGATTCTTCACTAAGAACCAAAATATCATTTAGTAACAAATGGAAAGGAAATGGAGTATTGATATGAGTTAAAGGAGAAATAAATTTACAAAAATCAAGGTGTGTAGTACCTACATGTTTAAGGCATCACTATGATAAATAATATCACGAAAATACATGAGGCTACCATGAGATGTATAAATGTGATCATCATAAACACATCATCTTGGATAAAAGAAGGTAAATCATTCAAATAAAATGAATCTATAAACATAAAACTATCATAGAATATAATAAAAGTATCATCGAAAAGAATAATAATCAAATTAATAGGTGAAGATGGTATAATATCACCATGCTAGATGCATTACTACGATAAACCCCCATTAAATACATGCTCATCAACATCACAAAACATATGTGAAGAATGATTAGCATGAGACCTATGGACACAAGTGTTTCTAAAAGGAAGAGATGTGTACTAACCAACTTAGTGAAGGAGGGAAGCAAATTCATGGTAAAATAATACCTCAATTAAGAATACTTATGTATTTTTAACATAAAATTTCATGATTAGAGGATGGAAGGATGCATTATAAAAGATATGGACATATCAAAATTAACATTATATGCGTGAAATTAGCCAAAGAAAAGGGAAGAAAAGGGAAGCAAGAGACTATGATGTAAATATAGTGATAAATAGCTATTCAAGGTGGGATGGTTAAGCTTCACAAGGTTACATAATTAAGGGTGTGTAGGATGGTTGAAAGTAAGGCTAGGAAATGTAATCTCAAACCTAAAATAAAGAAATAAAGGTTATCGAATGAAGTAGAATTTAGAAAATAGAATCTCAAAACATAAAATAAGGCAAGTCAAAAGATTAATAAGTTCTTTTAAAATGATAAAAGCAATCAGAAAGTATAAATCTAAATTCTTTAAAAAATGGATGCACAATCCTATGGTCAAACACTAAGGGATGTAAGATCAATCAAGATCACCAAAAGTGTAAAGGAAAAGTACTTTTCCTAACCTTAACCTTATTGTAGACTAATTACACAAATGCATAAAACTAGACATAAGTCGACTCAGATTAAATAATATGATTTGAAATGGATAATTACAATAAATGAATATTCAAAATTAAAAAGGAAGAGATAAAATTGAGAACGGCAATGAAGAAACTTAGATTAAATAATATTGATTTGAAATGGATAACTACAATAAATAAATATTCAAAATTAGAAAGGAAGAGATAAAGCTGAGAAAGGCAATGAAGAATAAACTTGATGCTACATAGAATTTGATCACCTTAGTTATGTAAACTAAATCCTTATTGTTTGATAAAAAAAATACATGTGTTCATAAAATAATTTATTTTTTAGTACTTAAAACTTTTTTCATGATTTTTAAATGATCAATTTATGTTCAAATGAATGTGGAATGTGTTTAAATAATAGTCTAACAAATAAAATCCTAATAATTAGTAGGAAAGATTGGGGCATTTCAATTTAATATTTTGGATTTTGGGTCAAATTTGTGCCATGCAAGCTCACTGAGATGCATAGGAGGATTGATCTAGGATAAGAAATATGAGGTCTTAATTTCAAGAGTAGATATGTTGAAGTATGAACATATAAGTTATGAGAATATATGTGAATATATGCAATTAAGGTAGTGAAATTAAATGAAAATATATCTTATAAAAAAACACAAACTAAATATATGATTGTACTAAGACACTATCGAAATAAACTCAATACTAAATAAAATTTAAAAAA